>CAEMYA010000041.1:1647636-1658028 GCA_903131615.1 Diplodus sargus
GTGGAGTTGGAACACAACTCATGCCCAGGAAAGTATAACACACTCGGCTGGATCTTGCATCAAAATGTATTTTCAGAAAGAATCATTTTCAGTAACAAAGATCTGTTACAAATAGGAGCACTTTAGTTACACTTTACACATTTGTTTTTGTCAAGCACGTTATATATATCTGAGGAAGGATCTGTTCTGTTGTTAGCACTTACATCACAGTCATTTGATCTTACTGAAGCAGACTCTTCTTCTGATTGAAGGTAAGCATGTGGAAGCATTAACAACATTGATTTAAAAAAGTTGTAAATCTTCCTGATTGTACTGCACAGTCAGTGTGTCTCTGTGTTGCCTTTTAAGAGAACTCATCTTTAGAATGTGAAAACTAGGCTTCACTCCTTTCAAAGATAAAGATGCTCTTAGGAGATGAAAAGACAGCATTCAGCTATCAACAACTCAAATCACATGTCTGATAGACACACAGTAAAGCTTTAATGTTATTTGAACATTAAATCAGAGTGATGCTTAACAAGATTGCCTGAAAGGTGCAGTGTCTAAAGAGATGCAGTGTTAGAATTGATTAGTCTGGTTTGGGACATTTTATGACATGTTGCATTATTTTGAAAAAACTGCTGATTTAACCAGAAAATAGAGTGAAGTAATAATAGTAGTAATAATTCTACATACAGATTTGATGCTGTTAATGAAACATTTTTTAGGTTATGTTTTTTATTTCAACTGCATAATAGTAGCATTTCATTCCACAGCAATAAATCATATTAAGAAATCTTCATGAGGAAGTACCAGGTTGCCAAGCAGGAGATATCAGACGAAGGTAGATGCCCGTTAAATGACCACCAAATATTCAATTATTGTCAAAAATGTCTTTGCCACTTACCACTATTACAGGGTCATGTATTAATATATCATTTCTCACTGAACAGCAAATGCAAAATAGTTGATCCCCAAAATCCCATCTTGATGTCCAGCGGCGACTGATCCTTTAATAACCTTTGTAGTTCAGGATGATTTGGTCATTGTCATTTGGAATGTAGCATCCAATTCCTGTAAACAACATCGAGGAAAGACGAGATTAAGAATGAATTTACAGAAAGAACCACATACAGCTGATGTTGATTGATAAAGGATGGATACAAAGGTGTTCTCTTGGTTGACTCACCGACATCAGGTCTTATGATTTCATTGTTAGTTGTGTTGACCAGTAGCTCCCAGTAGGTGCGCTCCGCATTACTCCCAGCCAAACCGTTGACACTATGCAGGAACGGGCCGTAGTTTGGATCCTCTGTGTAGGTGATCCTGCAGGGCAACAGGAAATGACTTTGTGAAGGACAATACTGATGTATTCTCACATCAATATCATAAGTGAATGTTATGTGATAATGAATTCTGCTGCCTATTTTATAAAGTCTGACAGTGTAGTAGTGTTGACTTGACTTTTTTTTTTTCCTTTGCTTTCATGCTGCAAGTAAAGCAACCCCCCACCCCCACCCCAAAAAAAACAAACATAAAATGGCTCCATACAGCTTGTCCAGTGTATTCCAGGACTCCAGAAGCCTCGCGATCACAAATTCACTTGATAATATGTTCTTTCAATTGTGTGTTGAGGGTTGTTTTTTACTTTTTAAAACAAGTCCCCAGCTACTTCAGCTGTTTAGGAGAATGCTGCAACGCTGTTTTTCTGTGACGCTCCAGAAACGTTTTGTGGACTATGAAACTTCACCTAACGTTTCATCAGCATGAAGGGAGGAGATGATGATGGAGTTTTAATTTTTGTTTGCTGTACTCTAGCTGTGGTCGGATATAAGTGTGATAAGTGTGACCACTTTGAAATACAAAATGTGCAAACAAGAAGAAAGCTGTCGTCCTCAGAGGTTGTGGAGTTACAACAGGTGAACAAAATGTGTTCATTTAAGTGACATCTTATTCATGCTGGTGATACAAAAAAGAAGAAGAAGATGTGGTGATCTTACGTGAAGTTGGAGTCGGAGTCCTGCAGTCTCCTCAGTCCGCCCAGCAAGATTCCTCTGTAATACATGTAAGTGCTGTAGGTGTGATTGGGAGAGTTCGTCACAGAGTTTGTCACCAGGACAGTAATTCTAGTCTGACCAAAGCCTGAAAAAAATGAGTCAAAGTTTGGTGACAATAAAATAAGCAGAGGACAAATGGCCATGGCTGAAGACACTCCTGTATTCAGGGATGATAAAACGTTTTAAATGAATGACTGCTATGAAGCTTACCTGCAACTGGACCCCCAGGAAGCAGTAGCAGCAGCAGGGCTGCAGAGAGCAGAGCTGGACTCATCATCCTGTCAGCCAGACAACAGACTGTCAATCCGAACAGTCGACATACAGAGACAAAGGACCGACAACCAACCATGACACCAAAATGATAAGATTTTGCACATTTCACCTTAGTTTCGTACAAGTTAGTGCAAGATTGTGCATTTTCTATAACCAGTTTTCAACTAGGATCCATTGCAGGACTGCACAACATTGACTGGGAGTGTCTGCTGTCTTTAAGTCTTTTTATTTCTTCTGCAAGTAAAAAAATTACATTGAAAACATGTCAACCCTATTTCAGGCTGCATGTCTGATGGTCAGAGGCAGCTACAGGCTGTGTACCGTACCACCTCATACCACACAGTCAAAACTATTCTTTCTCCCTGCTCCCTCTTTCACCTCCACTCTTACCTCAAACAGACTTGTAAGGTGCAGGAGAAGTTTGTCAAGTTGTCAAGGTCCGATAGGAACTGTTCTTCAGGTTAGCTGCAGCTCTGTACTGTTGGAAGAACTCCTGGTCAGAAACTCTTATAATCATCTCCACACGTCACATCATACACAAACAACCAATCATCACACATCAGGAAGACGTCTTGAAAAAACAGATTACATTTCCTCTCTCATTCACAGAACAGTCTGTGCGACAATGAACAACTGAGCAACTGTGACTCATCCTGCCCGGAAACAATACAGGTTGGCATGGCACGTACACAGGCAAGACAGGTGGAGTCTGCAGCAGGTTACTGGAACTGCCCAGGACATCATCGGAATATACAGAGCAACAGTGATATCTGTGAGATGCAGTGCCTGTGTAGACCCCAGTTCATTTTGATCCGGTTTTCATTACCATTAAGTGGTAAATTATCATGCAATCATGAGAGTCAGCTCATATCCTGTTGATATTCTGTGTGTGTATGTTTGTGGATGGGTAGGTGGGTGTTGAAATTTACCTCAAAGAAATTTGATATCCCTTAAACAGTATCACATAAGTAGCCATTCCAGTGATATATTTATCAAATCATTTGCAAAATTGCCTGTATTGAATTTTGCCCCTCTCACATTCTCTGCGAGTCCCTGACTGACAATAGACTTTATACTTTTTTAAAATAACTTTTTATTTTTTGTCTAACACATACACTGTAAACCTTGGTTTTCATGTTTAACCCCAGCAAATTTTGACAGAATTTGGAGAAAAACTGTTGGTGGTATAGTTTCTCAGAAGGAGAGGGCACAACAAGATATAGCAGTTAAATGATCTCCAGCCATCCGCAAATAGTGAAAACAGTGTTGAAAGCAGAATGGAAATATGGCATTTATCTTTGATTTATGTATTAATTCAAGAAACATTACAGCCTCCTCATCGCTCCACGTCTGATGTGTTTGTGGGTCTATTTGTTGTCTCTTCACTGGAGCTGGAGGCTTCAGTGATCTGTTTCGTCTCTTAAAAATCGGTAGATGGTAGCCCACCTGTGATAGACGGAGAGGGGACAGCCTGCAAAACCTCTATTCAGCCTTCACTGTTTTTTATGCAGGCAAATTCACAAACTGGTTGTTTTCTGTTGCATGTCTATGGTCAGACAACAGATCAATATGAAGTTTGATGGTGGTACATAAATACCGTGATGACTGATAGAACCATTATGCGGTCGCGATCAATGAAGGAGTACGGATGTGCTGTGAGACCGGCTATACCGGCATTTAACATGAGCGATGACAGGGAAGGTTCGAAGCAACTGAGGTCGGATGCATTAATGTTGTCATACTCAAGTGCAGGCATGAACCATCTTGATGAGCTGTTGTTTTACAAATGTGGAAAATGTTGTAACCTCTGAGGGTGTGCTAACATTGTCCCCAATGGCTGGGAAAAAAACAACTGTCAAATACGCAACAATGCATGGTTTAATAATCCTGTACAACTTCCTTGACAGCATACTTATATACAACGGGTATTTTTTTTTCTATTACTTCCTTGTGTCATATAAACAATGGAGGTTCATTGTAAAAGCTGCTGCATGAAAGTGTTGATATGTGCCACATTTGATTTCTGTCACTCTGCAGATCAAAATGACAATAACAATAGCAACAATAGTGAGTGAGTCAGGTATAGCAAATATTCATGCTTGAAAAGTTTATCAATGCATTGTAGGTTCAGTATACCTGTACTCTGAATCCTGCTTTTATTTTCCTTTGATTTCTACAGGGAACCTCTCATGTCGTCCATTCACCTTTACACTAAATATCAAGAACATAGTGGAGCCAGTACCCGTTGAATCTCTCCCCGTGGTCAGGCAGTCAGATGAGCAAGTTTAGGTTGGTGATGCATAGCATGTATTTAGTTCAGATAATGTGTGTAAGTGCCAGATGAGATAAGGATATCTGAGAGAGGAGTTTGGATTTTTAAGAGGAATTTATTTCAAAAGTCAAATCATAAAAGTCACAATAACAAAAATAATTTAACAGGTTTTATTATTTAACAAATTTGGCTTTCTCTGCATATTCCTAATGCTGTCAGACGTAGGACAGAATAACAATCTCAGCCTGTCAGCGACCCACACTTTTAGTGTGAAACTCTGGTAGTCTCAGTTTCCCCAAAGGATTATGTTGCAACCTTGCCATGGCTGCCAGCTGAGGTGATCAATTCCAAAGTATGAATCCTTTACACATCCAATCACTAAATATAGGGCCCAGGTATGAAAAAACTGGCATGCTCCTTTAAGTAAAATGGGCTGAAAGTGTCAAAATCAAGAGAGAAATGTCCCCTCTGTGTGTATATGGTATACATATACCAGCATATTATAAATAATCGTTACTCATGGGAATTCTTAACTCTTTGCAGACCACCCTGCTTTGAGTTTTCTAAAATTTCAACAGAAGATCTGTCCTCTTTGCGCTGCTCATATTGCTGTTGGATGTAACATCATACATGAGGACACAATGTACTAGGACGAACAAAGAACAGAAGACATGTTGAACAAGTGACATGAAAGCGACGATGCATTCTCAAGAAGTTTTAGTTTTGGGACACTTACCATGCTGGTTCTTTTATAACCCCAGTGTGTGTGTGAACACACTGCAACTTTTATGTTATGAAAATGCACTTGGTTAAGGTAAGGAAAACGTCACGTGCTAGTTGAAAAAACTTGATTCTGTTACCTACAGCTGGAAATTATACTGAGGTCTCCTTTAAAATATCTGGTTGTTTCACACTGTGGTCACTGGCTATATGTGTGACGTGAACTCCATGTGGCAAATTTTGTTGAAACATATTTGAATGTACCCTTTTGAAGAGATGTCAACAGCCAACGTTTTCTCCAGGAGACTGGACTGTAAAAACACAATGCAAAGCAAACTGACTGTAGCAGAAAATAGATTGAAAACTCCAAACTACTACTACAATACTAAACTCCAGAGGTAAAGGACTTTTTTTCCTCTTCATTGACTCATAGTTTGACAGAGGACATGATAAAGAAGATTAAATAGACAATCCATAGACAATGAATGAGCTAATATCGTCAAGTGTACATTTTAATGACCAGGTTTCCAAACTGAGGATTTCCAGGTGAAGGCAGAATCTCGTAAAGGTAATCATAAGAAAGTCAAGACACAATATATCTACTGTTTCCATCTCAGTTATACAACAATATGGTTTGTTTCCATGTGTATACTTAACTTTGTAACATGGGGGACCATGTGGTCAGCTATGAATTCTTACTGGACACCAAAGACCAATCTGTCCTAGTTGATTAATAATGATACAGTAGAATGACACACTTGGATCTGACTCTTCAGGTCACATTTTGATGTCCTGTGGCTGCTGATTCATCAGTATTTGTTGTAGTTCAAGATGATTGTCTCATATTTGTTGGGAAGGTAACATCCAATACCTGCAAACCAGATCCACAGATGGTATATATTAATTTACAGGCAGAATAAGAATGATGGAGAGATTTGGATTGTGTATTAGATGACACTGGACAGACAGACAGACAGATAAATCTCTTCTCGGTTGACTCACCAACATCAGGCCTGATGGTTTGGCCATCAGGTTTCTTTACCAGTAGCTCCCAGTAGGTACGATTCCGTTGACTTCCAGGCAAACCGTTGACACTCTGCAGGAACGGGCCGTAGTTTTGATCCTCTGTGTAGGTGAACCTGCAGGACAACAGGAAATGATTGATGGAGGCCTTGTGACCAGAAAAGTGTTATTCACTTTTTTTACAAAGACATTATAAAATGCTTTCTGAAGCATTGAAACACAGCAGGCACCTAAAAATAAAAGAATGAAAGTGAAATAGAAAGAAATCAAAATGGAGAGAAACAGAATATCCCGGAAAATGCCACCTGATGATCGAGGCATTCTCAGGGAGGCTACATCCACGACACGTTTTCACTTTCCAGTGCAAACTTTTTGCTATGTTTACACCTGGCTTCCACACTACTCAGGCGTTTGAGGAACTTGAAAACAGAGACTTTTGGAAAAGCTGCTGGCCCGAACACATTGCCTTTTTCTGGTAAAAACCAGACATGATTTGACTGGTAGCAGTCAATTGAACATAGTTAGCAAACTACAGACATTGCATATGTTGTTGTCTATACTAGCAGCTGTTGCCCTGTTAACTTCTGCATTTTGTAATGCTGCTATACTGCCTACATGTCCTGGAGGCAAGCTATTATTTGCATGATTTGTCCCGCAGAGTTCAGCCAAACATGGAGTGCCGTAGTTTGGACAGGAAGAAGCAGGGTGAGGCAAAAATCAGACTTCATTCTGACTCAATGTTGCTCAACTGGAGGAAGTGTGATTAAGCAAGGTGAGTCAATCAACTCAAAGCAAAAGTTATTTCATGATACTTTCCAATTTGAGTTACACCCAAAGTAGAGAACAAGAAAGAAGAGCGCTGTCCCTGTCCCTGAGAGTAGTCTGAAAGAGACCCTCTGTAGGTGTATAATTCCAATTGGTGAACAAATTTAGCAGAAGGTGTTAATCTAAATTTTAAAAATGCATGTTATTAACTCATACTAGTGTTTCAGCTTAAAGAAACAGTTGATGTGATGAACTGACGTGAAGTCTTTGGTTGAGTTCTGCAGTCTCCTCAATCCACCCAACAAGATCCCTCTGAAGACCACGGCAGTGCTGTAGTTCTTGTAAGGGACGGGTGTCACAGAGTTTGCCACAAGGACAGTAAAGGGCGTTAGATCAGAACCTAAGAAAAGGGAAGTCAAAGTTAGTAGAGTAGAGAAAATAGGGAGTAGAAAAACATTGTATACTGTCACAGACTGATGACCTGACCTCTGTGGACACTCTGTTTTGTCCACTCAAGAAGAAAACAGGAAAAGAAAACCATCAAAAGGGATTTTTTATATTGAGTAATAATGACAGAAACTGCTGTGAAACTGAAGCTTACTTGCAGCTGAAATCAGAGAAACCAGCAGCAGGGCTGCAGAGAGCAGAGCAGGGCTCTTCATCCTGACGTCTGGAAACCAAACTCTCAACCTGAAATGTTACTGACACAGACATGAACACAAACATACCTCAGGAAAGTTAAATAATCTCTACAAAGCTTGAGTAAATGTGAATGTGTTAGGTAAGATTTTTGGAGAGAATCTTGTGACATCTTGACAACAACCAATAAATCAAATGTTCTCAGAGAGAAGAAATAAAATCTGGTATCTGTGGCTGTTGCAGGCTTCTTATAACACCATCAAATTGTCTCATTCGGCCTGTATGAAGAGACAGGACAGGCGACCTGCTTGCCTACATACCATGCACAATGAGTTCATGGTCTGCTGACCTGACAGCCGTGAGTACTAACAAGCCACAAGCTAAAGAACGAGTGAGCGAATTCAACAGCTCCTGTTAACTCAGTGAGCACAAAGCACACACCTACAGCAGTTACTGTCACAGTGGGTATCCTTTACTGACCACCTTTGTGACAGTTATATTGCTTGTGTTACTTATTTACGTATGTATTGGACTAAAAATTCTTAGAGCATTGGCTGAACAAAATGAAGACCAGAGGAGGAGGAGGGATCATTTTAGTGAGATACTTTCAAAATAAAGTTTGCTCTTGCTGGTTTCAATCTTGCCATTCCCAACTTTAATAAAGGATTCTAGGCTGACAATAATCATCCATCTTCTGCCAGTCTACATCTCCTTTCACTCCACTTGCATCTCTGCTTCCATTATTAAGCTCCATAAAGTACCAAATGCATGAGGAGAAGTATTATTTAGGGGATGTACAGCAACTGATTAGAAACACTGACGGATATGATTCAACGTCCAACATCCTTTACGTCTCCATGGAACATCAAAAACATTGAAATGAACAGGGATCAATTCAAAGATCGATGGATTTTTTTAACATAACACGGTAGGACTCACAGAGATCTGTGAACCGGCTGGGTAGCTCAAACCACCTCATGCCAAACAAACCAAAAATATATCTCTAAGATGTACCAACAAGTAAATTAGCAAGTGTCATATAAATAGAAAACATATACATCACAAAAACTGTTCTGACCTCCTTCAGCTTTCCCTTCTCACCTCTGACAGACGTATCAGTGGGAGCCGTTGATTGATTTCAACAGAAGGTCCTTCCTCTTTGAGTTGCTGCTGGTGCTGTTGGATGAACTGCTGATCAATTACTGATATATCTCTCATCCACACATCACATGATACAGAAACCAAAGGTAATCACATGCTTAAACACATACATACGTGAGGAAACCATGAACAACAGAGCGGACACATTGAGCCACTGTAAATGTTCATTAACAGTAATACACTCAGACACTCAGAGGAAGTGACTCTTTTCTTATGAGAAAACGCCTACAGTGTTGGAGGAAGTAATACCACAACAAACTCACACACATTTACATTCCATTCATTTTTTTCACCATTTCACTTCTTCACTTCACTTCACAAAATAAAGTTTACCACAACAAATCCACATGATCAGTTTGACTGAAGTCAAGTGACTGTTAAACATTTCACCTTTCAGACCACACAAAGGCTGGTTACATACTATAAAATCCATCATGAATTAATTGTTCATTTATAGAAAATTAAACATGAGTTGACTGTTTGACAAACAATTAAATGCTTTATAAAACATTTATTAAAACAGTGTTGACTGAAAAGTTCAACTGATGTTCAATGTAAGACGCTTAGTGGTGGTGACGTTCAAGTCATGTGACCGTGATGTAGCTTGTTTGTAGCCTAACATTAGCTTTTTACTGCAAGAGACTGTCGCAGGCATTGTTTTCAATATTATTCAAATATTCAAAAAATCCAAAAATCCCACAAAAGGAACTAGGGCTATGCTAACCTCTGGGTAGTCATCCCTACACCACTCTATGGAGCTGAAATTCACAGAAAATAGGAATTACTTCCATCACAGTCTGAGTGTCACATTTTAACAACCAAATCCATCTATGGAAGTGGCTTCTACTTTTTTGGGTAATCCTGCCCTTTTCAGATTTGTTTGGTTTTTCAAAGAGCTGAATTTCCTAGACTGGTTACTAGCAATGTGAGGCTAAAATACAATTAACATCTTCATGTTATCAGAATGTGTAGCCCTATATTAATCTGGAGACTTTAAGCCTTAAGGTATAAGGGACTCTCACAAAAAACTACAGATAAAAGAGACAAAAGTATTTCAATCCTCTTCTTGATTTACAGAGATTAGAAAAAGCAGAACAAAGCAGGACAAGAACGTGAGAAGGAAGTGTCGAAAGGAGAAAGGAAAGAAGGAATGAAAAAAGGAAAGTGTAGAAATGAGAAATAAAGGAAAGAGTTAAAGAAAGATGGGGAGAAGAAAGAGGGTCAACAGGGTAAAATGAAAGACGGATTAAAAAAAGGAAAGTGTGAAGTAAATAAAGATGAAAAAGAAGACGAAGAACTAAACAACTTAACAGCAGCTGTTGAGGCAGGAGGTCACAGGTGTACAAAAGTGAAGCACACCAAGGACATCTGGTGGTCAGATGAGGAACGACGAGTGGGGAACATCATGAGCACCGGAGGAAGAGAAGGGAAAAACTGTGACCACGACAGGATGAGCGTCCTTATCGAGGGGATATAAACAACAATCAACAGGAGACACTGACA
>CAEMYA010000041.1:1659048-1672296 GCA_903131615.1 Diplodus sargus
AAAAATAGCTCTAATGAAATGAAACCATACAAATTATACAGATTAAGATCACACAATTTTGCATCTGCTTCTTAATTCCTACAATATAGTAAATACAATGTTTTACTGACTATGTTATGATTATTTTTGTATATGCCAGTGTTTTACATGCAGTACTCTCTGCCTATGGTATTCTAGGATCATCTATGAACACAGTTTTTCTTAATCATTATTCCATGGGTTAAAATTTGATGCTATGTTTTAATATTTAAATCTTTCATTGTCCTTGTCTTACATACTTTTTTCACACATCATATTTAGTTGATTATCATCCAGTGGAACCATCAACTTTATGATAGCAGGAGGATGATTCATCTGATGGCCAGCAGATCAGAATCACAGCTCTGTCGTTCAATTTAGCTAACTGCAACTTATGTTCATTAATATGCGTTATAGACATCAATACATAGGTAGGCCTCAGGTGCACTTCACTGAGGACTGGTGGTGAGAAGCTCTTGGTGGCAGAGATAAGACAAACAAAGAGGAAGACCTTGGTTCCTTGTAAAAATCCAAAGCAATTATTGGAGAGCAGTGAATCTTTGAAATCTAATAGTGCTCTCGGTGTTCTTTTCGAGCTTTTAAACTAATTCGTGATTGATCGCTAATTATCGGTGAGGGGCCCCCTGGAGACGGCCGGGCCCCTCCTTCCTTTTCACAGCGTGAGAGCCGCTATAACTTTCAAACAGTCGACTCTGCGCCTTGTTGTGGCAGCTCGATAGTCTTCAAGACGTTTGAATAATCATCGCGGCCCGTTTCCCAATAAAGAAGGTGGGGCCTTCCAACAATAAAGCACTGGAAACCCAATATCACCGTGCGGACGGTGCGCAGGTGAACGGGCCTTAATGATCAGAAGTCCTTTGAGTGCGTCATCATTTCCAGGGATATGTCCATACCGATCGGCTGATGAACTTTAATCCTCGAGCCCACGAAATGACATCAGTTGCACTTCCTCATGTTATCGAGTCAGAAACGTGGGATTGATAACCTTCTCCGCCTAATGACAGGAGTGTCTGTTAATAGCGCGCCGATTGATATTGGCTGCTTGGATGTGAATCACTCTTCGAGCCCCGCCAACAACAGCATTAACAAAGAGCGTCATCGACGACAATGTATTATTATAATTTTCTTTTTTTCAAGGTCGGATCAATTGAGGTGCAGGTTTTGTCTTGGAAATCCATTCCCTCAATTTGCGGCGTGCTGCAGGATCCAGACTATAAAAGCAGAACCGGCGGGTGAAGCTGCTCAGAGCTGCTGAGCTGCTTCAGCAGGAGGAAGTCCTGCCGCACCACATGGAGGTGACCCGGGGTGAGCAGGTAGGTCACGACCGCTCTGATCAATCATTTCACTTCGCCTGATAAGAGCAATCGTGTATTTGTGATTCTAAGATTATAGAACAATTTGCAGGCCGTGATATGGGAGCAGTATGAGGTCACTTACATCAGCTGGAGGCTAATAGAAGTGCATGGGTCCTCTGAGACCCGCTTATAGGACCATTGCAACTACATTTCTGGCATATGCCGACAATACGGAGTAAAAGATCCTCATATTGATGTGTCTTCTTATATAGCCTGCACACACTTCCTGCAACAATCTGTTAAGTGTGGTTATCATACAGGCAGAGCATTTTACAGTTTAACAATACACTTTATTGTCTGTAATGACAGTGTACAGAGGCAGTAATCTTCACCGAGCATCTGATAATAATAAATTACCCCAAGCTTCACAATCTGCATCAGAATGAGCTTTCATATTGGATAACAAATATGCCAGCAGGATAGTCAGTCAGGGCCAATATCAGCTGATTATATTGGCCAGTATCAGTGGGGCTGTCGTTACAACAGCAATGTCACGAATAACTGCTGCTCAGAGCGACAGGAGCTTCAAATGTCAGCGGATTGATCGATCAGTTCATCGAAAGAGAATTAACTGTGACCACTGATCGTTTGAGTCATTTTTCAATCAGAAATGACAGAAATCTGTCATATAGAATAGGGAATTAAACAGCTTTGGGTTTTGGACCGTTGGTCGGACAAAACAAGCAATTTCAAGGTTCCACTTTGGATTCACTTTAGACGTTTTATTAGCCAAGTCAAGTCAATGTCATTTGTGTAGCCTGATATCAGAATCACTACAAATGTGCTCCAAGGGGCTTTACAAGAAGGAGAAAGAGAAGAGACAGAGGGAGACAGGCAAACAGACAAACATGAACTCTATGCGTAGGCTCTACAGATTCATTCAGAATAACAATAACAGTAAACAATAAAATAACATTCACTGAGACAGACCTGCCCGAAGGATAATGGTAGTACTGTAGCATCAAGGCCTTGGGTATTCAAAGAGTAAACGGATAAGTGTGTTTTAGGTTTGGACTTAAAGGCCTCAGTGTCACATGTGTCTGATGTCAACAGGAAGGCTATACAGGAAGGAGGGAGCCTGCTGACTTCTTTTAAACTCAGGGGACGGACAGGAGGATTGCATTCTGAGAGCAGAGAGCGTGGGATGGAATAAGGAGTTCAGACAGGTATGAAGCAGTGTGCCCATTTAGAATTTTGAAACCATCAGACCAAGGATAGTTTTTAATTCATCAGAAGAATGGATTGTCTAATCTGACATAGACATTAAGTCAGCGGCCGCAAAATTGACTAGTTTAGGTTCAAATTTTAATTGAAGACTTTTCATGCATCACGTGGCAGACCTGTGCACAGCTCCTCTCACCGCCTTGTGCTTTGCATTGTGGGAGAAAAGTGAACATCAACTGCGCACCAAAAATCTGAGTAAATTGACTCTACTTAATAATTTTCATTTTATGAACACTTTACACATAAAAACCTGCTTGGAATCACTATGTAATATAGAGTGGGGACACATTATAGATGCTGTGTATGCACTGCTACCACACAGCTACCCTCACCTTAGGATTTTGAAAGATTCTATTGATAGGCTGGCTGCAGTATGACATCAGTCCAAAGGGTGATGCTAGTGCTCCATGTGTGGGTTTACTCCTACACATGCTGTTAAACAGTTACTGCATAGCACAAGAGGAAACGTCGTCTGTATCACCCTCCTGTCTCAAAAGTTATACAAGTCTACCTTTTGAGCCTTGTTTCAAAGCCCACACCATCACAGTCTGACCAGAGTCACTGCCCTCTGTCACCGTACTGTCCTGTGCTTCTACCACATGTCTCGTCAGCTGTTAAATCACGCACTGTAAAGAGAAGACTGATCGATAGTGTCCTGTGGAGGAATGTGTTCAGACATTGCTAATGGTGCCTCAGGTGTTTGGTCATTATGATAACGTTTAACCACATGCAACACAGCAGTTGTTTAATGAATGGGTGAAAATGTTTGAGCAGGATTATTTAAGTTTCACATCCAGTCACAATTGGTAAAGCTTGGACAATGTCATTGCTCTTTGTCCCTCCTCAGTTTGAGTCTGCTAAAGAGAGGTTTTGTAAAGCTACAGAAGGATTTACATTTGAGAACTTTTTGCTCACATAGTCCAAAGCTAATTATTTTAATTAAAGGAATGTGTAAGGATTTCAGATGAAAAAAATCAAAAATGTATAGTATTACAGAGATATCTACTGAAGTTAGCATGGTCACAAGCTGTATAAAAGCCTGTCCTGGTCCAAAGGTCCTGCGCTAGTGGTGTAAGCACTAACACCCCCCGGTCCCCAAGCTCCCAGCCTGGACCACTAGCTGCACGGCTAACTGTGCTAACTGCCAAAATGCAGCTACAGTCAGAAGCAGTGAGCGGTTACTTGATATGCTAACCTTTATTTGTTTTGAGTATGAAGTTCTTAGATACTGCAACTTTAAAGGACCAGTCCAATAAATCATATTAAGTGTTCATCTATATTTGAAAGTATATTTCATTTTCAATGGCTGTGTTAATGGAGATTTTAATCCACGTAGCTCCTATTAAGCCAAACTTGATCCTAAGCGCTTGAGGACATAATGAATTGGTTGTTTTATTGTAAATATTAAAAGAACAATTTTCTTTGTCATTACTACAGCAGCTTCTAGTCAAACATATACAATAGAGTGGTGAATGGTGCTGGGCTAGTAAGCGATGTTATGATAATGATAAGATATTTTAATTGATTTGGATTGCTTTATATTTTCATACACATTAGAAATGAAATCACTGTCTCAACATTGTGCTGTGTATGGATTCATTTCTTTTGTTGCACTCATAAGATAGGATCAATGCAAGGCGGTATCATATTTAAATACAGGCAGCACACTGCTCAGCGAGTTCAACATGTCTGTGTGTTCTTCAGCTACTTGTTATTGGTTTATTGACTGAGGGAACGAGAACAAACAACTGACTTTCCACCATTATTGCTTTTCACCTCCCGTCACTGAGCACTTAGTGTTGGCTCACTGCATTTCACCAACACACCTCACACATCTGTGTTTGCACAGGAGCAGGTGGATGGTCACTGTTCCTCTATTGCCTGTAAACAGCTTGTCACTCCCTGCCCTTTCATATGGTGGGGGGCGTCCGGCTGGTGGTTGTCGGAGGGGGTTAAGGTTGATGAACGGTGCGTTGTGTTTGTCTGACCCGCTTCATTTCATCCCAGACAGGCAGCAGGGGCTGCAGGTTGTGGCCGAGGGGGCAGCCGAGTCTGACTTAATGACAGGGCTTTGTTTGGCGCTTGGGCTCTCATCAGGTTAGGCCCGAGCCAGACAATAGTGGGGGTCACAGGTCCTCAGAGACTCAGGGTGAGAGGGCTAATGAGTCAGTATTGAGCTGAGAGGAGCAGGCCAGTGTGGTCTGCAGCCGCAGGCTCAGATGGCTCTGACAGGGGGTTGCAGAGCTGCCATGCTACCAGCAAGCATTTGGTAAATAAATGAATAAAGCATAACATAAATTGTTACGTGTTGAAAAAGGGGATTTTATTTGTTTCAGTGGAGCAGTTGAATCAGACTGGAAAACGACATGTGGAACCTCAGTGTGTATCCTGGTTCAAAATATGTAAGTTATGATGTACCATGTGATCAGAGCTGATAGCTAGTCCACCTGGATAAACTTAGGTATCAGACTTTGACACTGCCCAACGTCAGAAGGAGGCCTTAGCCAACTATTTAGACTGAGCAAAGTTTAGACTAAGCTTGAATTAGTCAAGTCTCGGAAATGTTGACAGATTTTGTGATTACTCATTTGATCACGATCAGTGAGTATGATCACTTTTGCATCAAAATGTTCATTTTCACTTAAAAAACTATTGATGTGTATCATGATGTTGAACTCGGGTCTCAAGCAAACTAACCTTACAAACTAACCTAGCGTTATTATGATTTTTCTTATTTTTCGATAGTCTGTGCAGCCCTATGAACCCTCATGCATGGTTATCGTTTGGGTAAGTGACTCTTTACTTGCATACTTGTTACAAGTTTTGGTTACAAAGCCAATGTAAATATTTTGAACCTGACTACAAAGAAGAAGTTGGATCAGTCTGCTTCTTAGAAACACAGAGCTACACGTGTTGAGGTTTAAGAAATCTTTGCTTCTCTGTTGCTAGCATCGCTGACTTGTGTTAGCGGTAACGTAACACCCCAGATGTACCTTAGATCCATTTTTCACATTCTATTGATCATTTCAGTCATTTGCCTCCTCCAAGGAGGTTATGTCTTCACCCGTGTCCGTTGGTAGGTTTGTTGGTTGGTTGGTTTGTAAGCATGATTACACACAAACTTTGATGGAGGATGGTTCTTGGTCCAGAATAGACCCAACTGACTTTTGGTGCAGATCCGGATAAAGGGGCAGATCCAGTTATTTGTTTTCTCACGTTCTCTAACATTGCAAGGCATTGTATTGACATATTTTAGCTAATTTCTCAGAGAATAAAGCCTGCATTATGGTGGATAAATAATTCATCTAGAATCTATGAGTAGATTTTGACGTGGATCAAAATAAAAATCCAGATCTAGCAGATCAGATTCTGTTTTATTTATTATTGCATTAGGCTGGATCGTAGGCCTTGGCAGAGGTATGCACTCTACTGAGTGCCATTCTATTTTTTAAGGTTTTGACTTAAATATGTGGGATTGTTAAACACAGTCTGAATTCTGACACTGAAATCTCGCTCAAGTTCCCTTTTTGTTTTCTTCTCAACAAAACTGCCATTTTACTGTAAGAGAAAAGAGTCATGTACAATCTAGGTAAATGCTTTCAAAAGCAGACCGTCTGAGAGTGTGTGCCATTGGCTCCACGTGGATTACTCACCTTAAGTGGGGTTCTGAACAGGTATAAAGACTTTTGCCTTTAGATGTGTTTGAGCGACACAAACTACTCCACTTCAATATGTTAGACCCTTAAATCCTGCCTAGTAAATTCTATGGACATGGCATTCCCTTCATGTTTACACTCCCACAGTTTAATCAACACTGACAATATATCTGTGCATGAAGCTTGACTCTGCCTCCTCCAGGCTTGACTGGCTCCTCTCTTCCTTTGTTTGAGACTTTGTAGCTTTTAATTTTGATCCCTTTACACTTTCGCCCCCGGTCCCATCACTCTATCAGCCGCCTTTGACCAGGACACATGAGGCTCTGGCTTACCCAGCCGTGACATTGAACTCTCATCTTCATATTGACCCGCTGTTTCCCATGACCTCTGACCTCTCAGGGTCAAGCCTACAGCCGTCTGGACGGCCTCCTCCTCCACCTGGCCCCTATCTCCACCCTTCAGATGCTCCAGATGGATTACTCGCCGCTCAGGACATCTACGGGATTATTTACTTTGTTGTCTCAACAGAGGATCCACAGCAGAATTATTTTGTCATTATGTTTCCATCAAGCCTCAAACTGGCCGGCTTTATATTGCTCCGAAGCATTTTTTATTTGAAATGCCCCTTGTCACTTCAGATGGCGTTTAAGATGTTATTTATTTCCAAGAGTAGCCTCATACAAATGCCGGGGGAACTTTCTCTGCCTGTCTCTCTCTCCCTCTCTGTCTGTCACTCTCTGAACTCGCTGTCCTCATTCCATAGCCTGGTTTTGATACATAGTGTCCTGATAGTTTGCTGGGGAGAATCTGGGTCAGCGTGTGGAGGCTGAGATAACACACGCAGGAGGCTGACTAGCTAAAGAAATACGTCACACATCGCTGTACACGCTGCTGCTTTAAAAACGTCAGATTCCACATACCGAGCATACCTGTCAGACGTGTCTGCTTGAGTTTCATCAATGTTACTGTGTGCCTCAGGGGAATCAGTAACAGTGCACAAGGGAACCCAGACTTATAACAGGATGCCCAGATAATATTTTTATTATCAAACAGAAGGGATGCAGGAAATTGTTGACATGAGCTCATGCCATTATCAGAATTGACTGTGTTTGATTGCCTTGCCATTTTGAGCGACGTGTCCCTTAGTTTTGGATTAGGTGTTACATCACTGGAGTCTAGACAGCCATCTGATGTGCACATGATTGAGTTACATGGATTGGTAATATGTAGCTGGGCAACAGTATAGTGATTTTGTGGCAGGTAGGGAAGTTTATGATTTCATCTGTTTTTCAGCTGTACATTTTCTGTGCATATGTTTTAATTTATGTCACATTTTTCTTATCTAACAATATAGTCTGCTTTTTCAGACTGCTGTGTTTAAAGTGTGAGAACGGGACTTGCTCCTTGGAGCTGAGTGGACTTTGGCCCGAGCAGTATTCCTGATCCTTGCTTGAACCGAGAGCTATAGGGAGAGGTGAGGGGAGTGAAGGGGAGGGGAGGGAGAGACGAGCTGTGAGGGAGGAGGGGGAAGGCAAGACCAAGAGAGGAAGTGAGTGTTCATTACAAAGTGTGCCTCACGGTTGTGGGCATGCCCAGTAGAGTTCGCCTTGCAGCCTGAGATCCAGCCTCTAAATTTGAACAGGAGAGAGACGAGGTGACTGAGCAGACTTTTGTTGCTGCTCTCTCTCTCGCTCTCTTTCACTACCTCGCTCTCTCTCTCTCTCTCTCTCTCTCTCCCTCTCTCTCTCTCTCTTTCTCTCTCTCTCTGTCTCTCTCTCGCAATGTTATTTTTCCCCTCCTCTCCCACTAGTGAGTGTGTGGAGAGATTTTTTGCTATGGAAGAGCAAGAGGAGGTGCAGATTTCAGCTGGTGCAAAATAGAACAAGGGGGAAGTAAAGAAATTGTGAAGAAGAAGAAGAAGACGAAGAACAAGAAGAACAAGAAGAAGAAAAGAGAGAAAGACTTCACTCCCATCTTCCTCTTCCTCTCCCTCATTCCCTCCTCTCTGCCAACGACTTTTACCTCAGAAGCAGCGGAGGGACGAACTTCAAAAGGCAGTGAGGAAGGAGCTGGAGTGTGAAATCTGAGAAGAGAAGCAAGATGAGAGGCTGACCGGCGCTGTGTTTGCTATGCTGTCCAGGTCAGTGCCCAGGAAACACCAAACAACTTCTTTCCTTTACCTGCCTTTTCTGCTGCCAAACTCCTGTCTACGTAATGTACATTGTGCACACAGTGCTTTTACATCTGCTTGTACTTTGAATTTAAAAATAGTGGGTGTTCTGGTGAGGGATTGTGTAACGAGACTGACTGACAGACTGCACGACAGACTGTCAGCACCATCCGACCGATGTCACCCACAGCGGAGTGAAAGTACTGAAACCCCACCTGCTCCCTTCAGCACTACATATGGGAAGTGTTGAGTTGACCAGCTCAGATGTTCACATGCGTACACGTGTTGAGGGAGGACAAAACTCGCCGAATGCGGCCACGTGGTCACAGTAAGGGAGAAATCACAGGGATGTACCGAAGGATAGGTGCTCACACTCGCTGGGGGAGGGGGGCGGGTTGCGGCGGACGTGGTTCATTTGGCAGTTTTGCGAGGGGTCCACACATGCTCACAAATAGGGTGCATAACGAATGTGTGTGTGACAGGATGACAAGTGTATAAAAAGGTGTTTTAAGTTGTCAGGTACGGTTGCTCAATTGTTCTATTTACCATAAAAGTTTCATTTTTAATTGTCCTACCAAGGAGGTTTTCCTATCTGGTGTTTTACACCACCTTCTTATATTTTCAAAACCATGCACGTAATGATGTTTCATTAATACATTTATTCCCTTCAACTGATCAACTTGGCCTTACCTTAAATTCCCCAAATCCAATAATATTATTGGATAAATGTTATTAGAGGATAATAACCCAAATCCAATAATATTATTGGAAATGGGTAATTATCCTCTAATAACATTTAGCCATTTGTGATTTCAACTGCTCTCCCACTAGAGATCAGTGTGTGGTTTTAAGTCAGCGCAGGCAGAGAGGTTATTATTGATGACTGTTTATTTCATATGAGAGCTGTCAGACAGCTCACCTGTCTAGTGCTGTCCTCTGTCTGAGGCACCCCTGAGGGCCTGTCCCATTAGCTATCCCAGCATGCCTTGCCACTGACAACGAAGTGTCAGCAGTGACTTCCCAGGAGACGTGTAGTTGACAGGTTTATTATTTCAAGGTGCACCACAGATACTATGGGACTATAGGGGAGAGGAGAGTGACTTTTGTATTTGCAGGTTATTATTATTATTTATTTATTATTATTATTATTGTTGTTGTTATATTAATTGTAGTAATTATTTTTTGTGTCATATAGCTTTACTGAGTCATGTTAGTTGTAGGTTCACTATATCAGATTTACATATCAGATTTATACATGATTATTGAGGCTTTAATAACAAGAACATCGCAATATCTGTGGAGAAAAAGGAAAAAATGCTCATTCAGTCATCTCTGAAAACTTGTTTTGATTTTGAATGAGATTTTTGCCTCTTTTTTAGTAAATGAATTACACTCAAAATACAGATGTAGTGCGGTAGGGTTAGAGAGTCTGTAACCATAACTGAACAAAAATTGCTTGGAAGAATTTTTCATGGCAGCATTAATGTGTATTTAACGTGCATGATGTACCTCATCTATGACAAAGCGAGAAGAGAAAACAAAGGATAGGATATAGAGGCGCTTTATTGTTCATGCAATTTTATAATATGCATAGATGTATATATTCAGTAACATGATATTTTTCAACACAGTTAACGTAAATATCGGTATATCGTGACACTCCTACAACTAATGTATACGTTCATTATTGATAAATGTGCTGATTGTTTTCTCAACTAATACGATAAATGTTTTAGGGCTGCAGCCCAGGATTATTTTCATCATATTTTCATGATTTCAGCAGTCAATCATTTTCTCAATTAATTGCTTCAATCTATTACATTCAGAAAATGGTGAAAGAGGCTGATCAGACGTCCTTAACTGTCTTGTTTTTTCTGTAATCCAGACATATTCAGTTCACTGTCACAGAGGAGTAAAGAAAGCGGAAAATATTCAGATCTAAGAAGGTGAAAAAAAATATATACTCAAACTGATTGTCAAAATAGACTATTCATTTTAAAATTGACAACTATTTGATTTAAATGGATGGATCATTGCAGCTCTTTTTATGTTCTATTTTAATTTCCAGTCCAGTTTGATGTACTAGACAGTCCAGAAGAACACACGTGACATAACCACACAGCTTCTAATCGGACCAACAATTCCAAACCAACAGCTTTCTCATTGTTCACACCTGAGCAGCTGGAAATGATAAATGTTTAGCTTGAAAAATGAAAATTTATTGATAACCACAATTCAGACACATTCATACTTTTATGTACACTATATGCTTTGACCACTAAATCATTTCAAAATGTACGATGGCTAACTTATAATTTGTGGGTAGTATAATTTGTCACAGTTATTGTTGAAAGTAAAAATGATGGATGTTTCCTCAGTATTACATTCCTGCCACCTCCAGCAGTACTTAAATATGTTTACAGTAGAAGGGATGTTGTCGTCATCTCTGGCATACCAGACATACTGCAGCTGATCCCCTCTGCTCCATCCTCATGCTCGCAATGCTTTCAATGGGTGTTTCTCGGAATATCTCCGTTGCGTACGCACTTGTGCTCACAAAACTGTCTTTACATGCAGTAAATGAGGATGGATTACACTTGAGATGAACTGTTTAATCACTGAAACAGACATTTTGTATCTTGTGACCAGCGCACTCTCACATGATACAAAATAATAATAATGTACCAACAGAACTTCTAGGATGTAAATTTTAAAAACGTGCTTGATGAAAAAGATGTAAAAGTGTTAAAATGGGTAAAAACATAATTGTATTGCACTTATTCTAACAGATTTATTGCGATTTTATTTTACGTTTAGCTTCCATTTGTATCACAATTTTTAGTTTCAATGGCATTTCATGTAGCATTTGTTGGATTCTGTACCAAGCAAAGAAGTCCTTTATATGTGGAAAACGAGTTTGTAGACCAGCCAAAGCTTTGCTGTACTTAAATGTAATGCTGTTTTGTCACACATTTTACCTTTATTATAGAAATTGCATCTTGCATCTGGGCATTTTGCAAATCCGATAATAGTATGAATAAGGATGCAGGACTAATTTTGACTTTTCTTTTCTGAAGTAGTCTGTTTTTTCTTTTCCCCAGTATTTTCTGAGAACTAAGGCAAACACATCACAGCTACACTTGACAGAAAATCTGGACTACCAGCATGAATTTGTTTAAAGATACTGATGTGTGTTGGATTATTGGAAATGGAGGATCCATCTTTTTTTTTTTCTTTTTTTTTTACTCTAAACTCAAAAGGCTAAGCTAAAAGTCAGAATATCTCAACATGTCTCCCCTAAAGTCCCCAAAACAATATTACTAAATTGCTGTAGTACCCCTTTAAACCTTTACTAATCGGGCGTGTCTCATTTTAATTACCACCACCAAGGGGCTCATGTTTTCACCCAATGCTGTTAGTTGGTTGGTTGGTTTGTCAACAGGACTGTACAGAAACTACTGTACAGATTTCCACAAAACTCAGATGGAGGATGGATCTCAGCCCAGAATAGACCCCATTAACTTTTAGTGCAGATCTCAATAAACATTTTCTTTAAGATATAATAACGCATGGCTCTTAAGGTTTAGTTAGCTGGTATCTATGAGTGAGTATAATTTGACAGGGATCATATGGATTCAATTATGGTTAAGTAGATCATTTCAAATTTAGAGTGATTCAGGGCTATCGAGTTCAATATTGGGCCTTGATTAAATTAAACTGGGCGAGGTATGTACTCTACTGAGTGCCGTTCTAATCAAAGGATCTGTCCTGTTATCTCTCCTATTGTGATGGCTTTGTGTTTTTATCGGCAATGACCTTTTCAGCCCAACCGCACTCATTTTTAAGCACGATTCAGGTCATGTTTTTCTTATCCTGACCATTGCATTTAAGAATAAATACATGTAGTGTATCAATCCGTGTGCATGGAGACGCTGTCAGATGCATCGGTCTTGTTATTTACTAGCAGCAGTATTGTTACTCCATATGGTGAAAGCTGTGAGAGCTGCCTCTATCGGAACCACCAGGAGTTCATTTAGTTAACCGTCAGGATGACTCCCTTCTTCCCGGGGGAAAGTGGGTTCCCATGCGTTCCAGCCTGGGTCCCACCCCTGATGGCCCATCTGAGGCTCCATGATCCATCACACAGCAGGCGGCCATGTTCTCTGAAAGGGCTGTGAACTTGTTACCTCCCTCAGCCCGCCCGCCTGAATGTCAAACCCATTTTTCTTTCTTGTGTCCCCTTTCTGCGTTCTTCCCCTTCCCAGGATCGCTGCTGTATTCAAATAATTGGGCTGCATTCAGTCCGACCAGGTTGCCAGTGCAGCTTTTGAATAGAGATATCAAGTCTGGTGCCACGATTTCCCTCTGACCTCCCTTTCAGAGCCCCCCCTCTGCCTCTGTCCACCTCCCCTCCGAGGTCACGATGGGTCATCATCATGACTCTAGCGTCTCAGCACAATGACATGACATCCATGGTACATTATCTACAGTGGGTCAGCTGGCCTGGAGCTCTGTCTATAGACCATTCTTCCCTGCTCCGTTGTCTCGGTGATCTCTGGATCCAGCCCGCTCAACATGGCACACATTCAAAATGGCAACCTCAAGGGGCTTTTATTCCTCCAGCAGAATTCAATCACTTTTCTCTCTCCTCTTTCTGCCTCTCTGCTGAGTTATTCAGAGTTTAATGAGGGAGGGAAGATAAAGGGAAGCTTATGGTTTGCCGGATGATGGAGAGGCTGTCTTTTTGTTTCTGTTGGAGGAGCCACACAGCGAGCGTTCATGTGAAATGAGTTTTTTTTTTTTT
>CAEMYA010000041.1:1672953-1728671 GCA_903131615.1 Diplodus sargus
TCTCTCTCTCACACACACACACACACACACACACACACACACACACACACACACACACACTCAAAACGACCCTGTCACTGAGGTCAGCGCTGGTCTATCTCTCCAGAGCTGTTTGTTACTTTTCCCCCGAGCTGTTGTACCAGCCACCTGCTGTGTACACGCAGTTCCTAGAAAAAAAACAAAAAAAACATGTTCACAGTAGACGGACAGTTCATCCTTGAAACGATTTTTGTCAGGTTGGCAGGTTGTTTAGGGGACACAGATTATATTCATACCTCAAAACACTGATAAGTTGTAAAGTTGTTAAGCGATGCAGAACAAATCAATGAAAAGATGAAACAAACCGAATGAACCATGAAAAGGTGAAGCTAAATCTACAGTTTTCCTCTTATTTTCATTGCACAACGTGATGCATAGTAATACTACGCTCAGTACTAAAAATAACAATGACGTGGAAAATCCAAAATTCTAAAAAGAAATGTGCAAACAAAACACAGTTTAGTGTTGGTGCCTCCTGGTGGCAGAAGGTTCTGTAGCGTAAGTTTACTCATGTTTCAGGCTGGACTCGGGGTTAAGATTTTAGTTTTGGCTCGGCCGATTAATTCCAGATGTTAATTCTGTTTGCCTCCCTTTGACAGTTTCCAGTCTCAAGCAGAAATGGCTCACGTCATGCTGAGGAAGGAGCACCTGGTTGATTATGACACTATTAAATAGGGGTAGGGTAGGGGTTTCACTGCAAATTCGTCCCAAATATCTGTTTTGTGTTTTAATTGTGCATTTGAATGTTAATTTTAAAAACAACGTTTCTCTTAGAAAAGAAAAGTTGAACTCAAGAGCAATAGAAAACACACTTACTTAAATCAGCACATACCTTTGCTGCAGCCTAACTTGGTCTGGTATGACCAGTAGCTTACGGTGGCTAACGTTAGCTAACGTAAGCTAGATATTGCTGAGTTTGCTGACATGGTGACTCTACTATAATTACACTGCAATTTAGCATTCAGCACTAACCTGTAGCTGCCACTGCAGGCCACAATGGTTCGTGTCAGCAAAAAAATATTTTGTCGATTAGCTCATAATTATGCGACGATAAAGTGAAATGTTTGGTTCCTTCACTTGAAAACGCCTCATATTTTTGTAGTTAGTTTGCTCTTTTCACTGGTTTGAAGTAGGTGGAGGTTTGTTAAAAAAAGATAAAAACACATACTAATGTGCACCAATCATGATTTCAGTTGTAATTGATTTCTGCCAATGCTGAATTAATCTTATTTAAACGTGTTTCATTCTGAAATGATACTTTGATTGTTGCTCATTTAGTCATGTTTATTTAATGTGAAAGAGAAAGGATTCAAAACTGAAACATTTATGATGCTCAGTCAGTGTCAGAGGTATTTGTCTTAGTCTTTCTCTCAGATTACTCATCTATACCCTCAATTTACAAATCCTGGGTTCACATTACAGCTGAGTGACTGCACTTACTTTGCTCTGAATGTAGTAATACCAACCCTCATTCATCTTGATGAAAAAAATCCGGTGTGTGGTGTGAGTGCATCCCTAATCTGGTGATCTTAAATCATGGTTAAGCAGTTATGGACGGTTTAAAATTCAGTGTGGCACCCATCTTTCGAGTTTGGTATTGGATTAGGCTTGATTGAATCGTAGGCCGTGGCAGAGGTATGCGCTCTACTGAGTGCCATCGCATCCACACATCTCAGTCCAAGAACAAAACAGAACTGTGTTAAAGCCGAACAGCCTGCTGCAGCTGTATGTAGGGAACAAATGGAATAAACTTCAAGGGATCACTCCAAGGTAACTAATAATTGAAGGTACAAATTATTAAATGTATTGTACAGGGTCAGTAAATTGAATGTTTGGATTAGTATTTTGAAAACATTTGCTAATTTATGTGATTTGGCTAGTTTATTATGAAAAACATGTCCTGACACATAAGTAGCTCTGATCGAACACTTCAGTCAGTCAATCCAAGAGCTGGCACAATACCTCCTTTTCCTCTCTTTTTCTGTGTCTTGTAAACAAAGCAGAAATGTAGAATTCCTGTGCAGCACCGAATTTTAGGCCACGGACAGCCTTTGAGCAGCAAATGTAAAGAACGTGGATGAACTGGCTGCAGGTCGACTCAGGTGAATCAGTGATCGAGAGGAGAGAAACAGACAGCTATATGGAAATGTCAGAGATTGTTTCTTTAAGTGCTGAAAGCTTTTTATTTGGAAGACGATTATTCTCAAGCTGACCACTGTGACTCTTCTCCAGATTCAAGCCTCTAAGCATAAGGTATTGTCTTAGTGTGTGTGTGTGTGTGTGTGTGTGTGTGTATGTGGGTGGCGGCGGTGGGTGTGTGACTCCTGCCCTCTCTTTTTAACTCTCTCCCGCTCTTCATCTCTGTCCGTCTCTCAGCCTCCCTCCACCTTTATTCGCACCCCTCCGTTGGCTCTCAGCGGGGGTGAGAGTCGCGGGTTGACAGCCTCGCAGGTCTCCTCATTACGCCGTGTCTGAGCCAGCCGAGATTTATAGAGATGATAAAAGCAGTCTGGAGGGCAATAATGACCACAGGCTCTGATGCACGAGGAGGAGGAGGAGGAGGAGGAGGAGGAGGAGGAGGAGAGGCAGGGCCCTGTCTGGCTACTCACTCTGCCTCTGATCACTTGCCTAAATGCTCACACGAAATGAAACAACAGAAACAGCTGATGAAGGCTCTCAGTCATCTAGGTCGTGGTAACTCTAAGGGCCATATCATAGGCAACTGGAAAACTCAAACATGTCCAGTTGCTTACGATATAGCACTTAGAACAGAAACAGTTGGCTTCAATGTTGACTGGTGAATAAATTCACATATTTATACATTGATAACACATAACATTCAACACATATCTTTTTGTAGACATATCCTTTTATTTACCTTTATATCTTTGATTCCAAATCTCTGTTTCCTATAATTCTATATGACCTCCAGGCAGTCGATAGCATGAGGTCAGCCACCGAACCTTCATTCACGTCTAGGTTCAGTTTACTTACTGAGTAGATATTGAATCATCTGCAGCAACGACCCAGTATTTTTGATGTACGATTCTATAGTGTCTTAATCCGATATAACTCTTTTATAAACGGGTGGCTCTATAGGTGTCATTTACACTGGGGACCTGTTGGACTGGGGATGGACCATTTTGTCCCAATCACTTAACTGGTTAGCATGATTGGTTAAAATTGTTATGAAAAATAACTTGTACCAAGAAATATTAACTAACAATGAGAACCTGTTTCTGGTCATGAACCCAGGAGCAAAAGGCAGGCCTGCAGCACACCATAAACCCAGACTGAGAAACAGCTTCAGCATAGAGTATGCAGCATAAGTGTTGTTGCTCATTAGATAACAGATGTGATCAGCATTAACTGTTCAATCAGAATGAATTAGATGGACTGATGAGCTGGCTCGCTAGAACAGCCTGTGGTTTGCAAACATATTAAGATCCTTTTGTCTCATTGGCTGGATTTTTAAATAAATGATAAGATAGTTATGGACAGTGCATTGCTGCTTGATTGCTGAAGTAGTTTCCAGTGTCTCTGAGCCTGTAGTGGAAGAGAGCGACAGGGGAGGTATTGACATTAATTGAATGAACTGTATGAATTCATTGAGTGGAATTTAAAAGAATTAGTAAACAATTAAATGATCAGTTTGAGTTTATAATAAAATTGACATAGATTTGTAAATAAAATGTAATCCCTGATCGCTCATATCGTTATTTAAACCTCACGTCATGATTGGTTGAAATCTAATGTTAAAATATGCGTGTGTGTTACTTGTACCCTCAATGTATTGCATTTTATGCTGTCTATATTATCATACTGTCGGCCCTGTAGTGGCCCAGGTGTTTTCCCCGCTGTTATTATACTCTGGCCACATATGATCCCCAATTATTTTGCTTAAATAAAAAATAATGAAGTTGAAGTTGATCTGACTTCTTATGTCCTGAACACTTTCATTGGAAAATACTATCTTAATTTCTATGTAGTCCGTAATTAAAGTTAGACACTTACCCACATAAACCTTGGGTATCGCAACTGTGGCCTCCAGTGATGAGTTTAATTATGGTGCTTAAGCATTGCTTGCCTACTTTCCTCGGACTTACACACTTATATCTGAGTTATTACCAACAAAAACTAATCAAAACTTCATGGTATGTAGTTGAGCTGATGTGTTTCAGAGCTTTGTCTTCAGCTGTGGTTTCTCTGTAATATCCTACTTTCTAGCAGTGGTAATGAAAAACATAAATATACTATAAGTACTATACTATAATAAACTATTATTTACAATATATTTAAAATTTTTCAAGTCATATTTTTTCATATTTCCAAATCCTCGATTCAATTTGACTTTGAATTCTAAGGTAACATTTTGATAACATTTTTGATTAAACTCTTTCTTTTTCCCTGCTCTGATGGCCATGTCTTTGTTCCGACTATCAAATCTTAATTTGTAAAGATCAACAGATCCTTGGTTTTACGCCCTGACAACTGTCGATTACATTTTCACAATCTATAAGAATAGAACAGAATAGTACAGTATCAAGTCTAATATAGCCGCCACACTTTCATCGGGGATGTCTTACACCAGGGCCACGGGGTCAGATTTAAAAGATTATTCTTTTTGCAAAGCCAAGTGGACGAGAGTGGCGAGAAAAATAAGTATTTGGGAGAATCGCTGATTCTGCTTTTGATTTTGATAATTGAAATTGGATGCTCACTTCAATTAATTTTTTATTGATGATATGTATATATAGAATATACACGAGGAGGCCTGCGAGTATGTGTGTACACTTGAAAGCAAGAAATCTGAATTTATTTACAGGAAAAGTGTATATGTCAGAACTTTTCAAATTACAGTTAGTACCTAATCCCATGTTATCCTAATTTCCTAACGTAAATAGCTGTTGCAATGATTTTTGTCATTATTTCACTTAAGTGGACTTTTCTGGACTTGTCTCGAGAACTGGGAGTTTTTTTTACTGGGCGTAATATGAATACTTGTGGTTTGTGAGTGATCTGTGTTAGCTGAAGTGAAAATATGTTGCCCCATCATTGTGAAACTGCTCACTGTATATGTGTGGATTCATGTTAAACACATTTTACTTCAGCCTTTAAAGCAGAAGAAGAAATGTTAAAATGGTAAAATGGTAAACCCCAAATGTACATCCCTGTACTCAGCAGTCATTTTGATTATTCTTGCTTAGTGAAAGACACTGAAAGTGCGTGTGCTTAACTGGACTGAATCCTGGCAGTCGGCTGCTCAGCAGAGCACATAAAAGAGAGAAGAAGACATGAAGTGACACAGGTGAAAAATGGAGCCAGTTGACGGGCCTGTGTTGCACGTCAGAATAAAAAGAACATGTGTCCATGGTGTTGGTAGTGCTTCTCCTGTGACCTGTGTTCCTGGTTGTTTATCCCAGTTATAGATCAAGTGTCCCTCTCGGGCTGCCACAGTCGTGGCCTCACACTGAAGGACAAAGACAAGCAGCTCGTGTAGTTTGGATAATGGTTTACCACGTGGCTCAGAGCTTAGTCATTTATTGAACACCAGTGAGTACATACTGCACATATTGTATAAGTAATCAGTTGTTATACTATGCTATTATCCATTTATCATTATTTTTTTCAGTTTTACTTTTGTTGGTGGTCAAATTTTAGATCTGAATAGAAACCTCAAATGTATGTTTTAAAAAAAAAATAAATTCTAGTTTAAATAAAATTGCTCTATAGAAATGTCTGGTCAAATCCTGATGCATTGGACAACAAACTGGTGTTTGGTCTGTATGTACAGTCTATTCTTTTTGATATAACTGTAAGCACCCCTGATGCTGCAGTGGTGAGGTTACAGGGCATGCTCAGTTCTTCCCTGGGTGTGGCTGCAGCTTCTCTCAGGCTCACCCAGCTGTTCGGCTTCTTACTGCTCCTCGGTCCTAAACCCCGCCACCGCAACCTGCACCTCTCCCCCCCGCCGTCATATTCACCTCTCCTCGTCTCTCCCCCATCTGTGCTGCGAGGTTAAAGGAGGACAACAGTGATACTAACAGCGTCTAACTGCTGCGTTCGGATTAAAGTTGGCGGCCATAAATAAAAGACAACTTCTTTGAAAAATGTTGCCTCAAAGAAGAATCCAAATTTTTGTGAGGGCCGACAACTAATATTTTTACTAAGGCTGTGACATTATTTATTCCGTCCATCAGTATTAACAGCACGTATCTGATTTTGACTCTGTGCGAAAAAAACTAAAGGAAATTCCTTAACAGTTGGCAGCAGAATTGTATTTTATATATTATTTTATGACCTTGGCTTTAAAGCTCAGAAAAACTGGGATTTAAATCTTAAATGCTGATAAGTATCTCTCACAGTAAGTATTCATGACACAATTCATGACAATTAGTAACAGTCAAGTCAAGTCAAGTAAAAAAATAACCTCTCTTTCTGAAGAGTTTAACATTCAGTACTGTGTGGGTGTGGTTTTGATCAGATTGGTATGATTGGGACCAAACAACCCAACAACTGTGAACATGTTCTGATTCAAATGATGCTAAATCCTGACTGTTGCACTAGATTACTGAATTATTCAAAACCAGTCGGAAAAGCACAAAAGGAATACAGAAATCAGTCAGAACTCTGTTAAGATGGTGTTGATTTTAATTGCTCATGACAGAAGCTGATTCAAAAAATATATTTTCATTCATTCATTCATTCAACCTGAATTTATACATAGCTGATCATTGAGGGGTAATCCTTATCTGCAATGACAGTGTGTCAGGTCCAAAAAAAAAGGAAAAGGAAAAAATACAAAGTGACATTCTGACAAAAAAAAGGCAGTCGCACATTTGGCGGATCAAAGAACCTTAACATTTTTGGATTACAGATGTTAGTTGATGGATAAACTCCGGTCATTGAAATGAAAAATAAAACACAAAGCCCTAAAACTTTACAACAGGCAGGTCATTTTATTATCATATCAGGGCCTTTACAACACCCCAATTTACAAATATTAAAAACAGGGCTCGGCAATATATCAGTACCATATATACATTAGCGTGACATGAGACTGTCTGGTTTTAGATTATGGATATTGTTAAATGGTGATATGTCATAAGTTTTCCTGGTTTTAAAAGCTCATTACAGTAAAGTGATTTCATTTTCTGAACTTCTACTTGTCTCTACCCACTGAGTCATTGTATCCACATTACTGATGATCATTGATCAGATATCTTATTGTGTTCATATTTTGTGAAAATTACCAAAAGTAGAGCCTGACCGATATATCAGCCGGCCAATCTTATCTGCCAGTATAGGCAAATCACAGATACATCAATATCTGTGTATTTTGTTCTACATGAACCGATATAGATACTGTGTCTGTATGCTGATATGCTTCCTGTGTTAGATATTTCTGTCACAAGTGTTTGATCATCACATTTAGGGATCAATGCTTAACATGTGTACTATATATTGGCTTAGTATATGTCCGTATACAACATTTTGAAAAAGTCAGGATCATTATTATTGAAATGACTAATAATCAGTGAGGTTCTAACCAAAGTCATAGCTACAGTGATATTGTCACAATATTGATATCAAGAAATCTGCTCAGAAATATTGTCACGTTTGATTTGGTTGTCCAGTCCTAGAGTTTATAAAGTGCTTTTGAGGAGATTTCACAATATTGAGATAGATATTGTGTATTGTATATTTTTGTAAAGCTATATCACACAGTCCTTATTCAGAATGATATTGCCTTGCATAAAATATGTGATGGGCTGTTTCCAAACCAAGCTATATGTTTTAGGCCAATTACCACACCAGTGAACTGATGTATGAGACGTACTTCACTTGGTCAAAATGACAAGTCACAGTGTTGCTGTTGTCTGATATTGAACTTTAATGATGCGTCTGCACAATTTGGCAGAGACTTCACTCTGTAATACTTTGTCCTGTGTTTTTTTCGGCTTTTTTGCTGCGGCTTATTTTTTTTGCTCTCCAGTCTCTCGTGCCAGTGGAGCACATTATGGGTGAATAGAGAAGCACAACCAAGGTTAAACACTACGAGTTCTGGCAAAACCTAAATGGATCTACGCTATAGTGAAAGAGAAAGAAGTGCTGAGGTGATGTGAGGAGTCAGAGGCCTCTAAACAGACACAAAGGTGTTGATTCTTGCATTGATCAGTTGGAGTTTTTCCTGGAGTGGATTTAGCGCCAGTGATGTTATGAGTTAATGGCCAAGGATGCTCAGAGTGCTCAGCCCAAGCGTGGGGGAGACTTATCAATAATGTCGCAGGGTTGGTTTCAAAGCTTCAAAACAATGAACAGCTGTAACATCCCCTCCAGATGACCTTTGGGTGACATCCGTGCATCTATGTTCATCTCAAAGAGACATGTAGAGACACATGTGTACTCTCAGCGAACGTTAAAAGGTAAACCAAGCACTCTCAAAATGAGCCATTTTGCCTGGACTGACTCACTCCTGTGGCTCCCTCTGGGCTCCCAGTTCCATTTTCTGCTCCATTCATATGGTAATAGGGGTCAGGAGATGAGGGGGTTCTCACGTTCAATGTGAAACTTGGCCTTTTGTGTAGCCACGGCTCAAGCTGCTGCGACGGAGGCCAGAGGTGAAATTGAATTCAGCTGAAATTCCCCAGTGAGTCTGGCCTTGGACTGGATTGTGCTAGACTAGGCTGGACTGGCCTTGGTGCAGGGTGCAAGCCGCGGTGCTGTGTTTGGCCAGAACTCCTGGTGTTGGGAGGATGTTGGCTTGGTAAGGCTGAGGCTGAGCCAGGGCTGAAAGGAACGATGCCATCTCCAGCTTGTCATTAAGATTTGATTGGAACAACTACCACAAAGAATTTGAAGATGCCAGTCCTTGGTATGTTGCACCGTTGTCACTGTCTAACTTTAACCTTGCAGTTCCCAGAACACTAATTCTCTAATCACTCAATGTTTTTGCCAGAACAATTTGAGATAGAGTTTTAATTTATCTAAACCTGACCGGGAACTAAAGCAGACAAAAACAGCTGCCAGACAAGAACATTTGTAATGGAAAAAGAACACAGATTACATTCAATAGAAACACTTTTTCACTTCCTTCCTACAACATCTGGACATCCGGACAATGAGTAGTGGTTCGGGTTCGGGAAAGATCGTGATTATAGCGTGAGTTTTGTCAAGACAAGATGAGGAGTTTACTGTTGAAGCACTGCTGAGACTGATGGGAATGTAATTAGTTTTTCAGGAATATGATCATGAAGCAAAGGACAATGGATTATGGATTAAGCTGAATTTAAGGGTTAGTTACATGTCATTGTGAGGGGCTGTACAACATTTCATTGCTGTCCATTCGATTGTTGTCTAAACATTTCACCAAAAATGTCAGCCTCATGGCAGTTCCCTCTGAAGGGGCAGGGTGTCACTCCCGGATGTGACTCACTGTCCAATTTAGATAGCTCGGAAGCTTGGAAAGCTAGGTGTGGCAGCACCAGGACAAACCACATGTGGAACTATTTGTTATTTTTAGTCATGATCATGATTAGATCTGCTAATGATTCTTTCAGACAGCGGTGCTTCTGGACATTGCATAGCATATTTGTCTATGTTCACATTTCTGTCATTGTGTACTGTCCTTTGAATTGTGTTTGAATAGAATTGAATAAAAAAAAGCATCATAAACTAACTAAACAAACTGCCAGTTCTCTCCAGGACTCTGTGTGTTTGTCCAAGTGGTGTTGCTGTACCTAACAAGACGGCGGACGCACTTGCACATGCGTTACACAGATCAAATAATGACAGGGGGATCACTGTGATTTACGACTCTAACGTCAACTTTGAATGTATGTTCAAAGTTTAACGTCAATTTGTTGATTAGTTGAGACATTTCATTCTGGGCTTAAATGGAAAACCTTGACATGACATTGCCAACCCTACAGCCATGGCGCTAGCTAGGCCAACAAAACAGACTAAATACTAATATTAATACTAAGCCGACCTCAACACCTTTATTTCTGCCCGCCGCCTGATCTGTAAACTCTACATTGCCACAATGCTTTACAACTGCTTTACACTGCTTTTTACTTTGGCACTCCGTGTAAATTGTGAAGTATTAAATTGTCCACTATGAACTTAATTCCTTGGGATCGCGCTCTGATTTAAAAGCAGACTAATAAAAGTCTCCTGGTGTGACAGCTTCACTGCAGGTTTTACACACTTACGCCCTTTGAGGGAAAAGTCCTGGTTTCTATTGACAAACCAATATATTTTGAGATTTTGGATGACCCCAAGCTCTGACACCACCACTGGGTCTACTGAGGAACATTAAAAAGGAACAGTTCCTCAAAAAAGCCTCCTCTAGAGGGCTGTCTAGCCATTATTTTGGTCATTTAATGTTTCCATTTTAAGTGATTTCCTAAGGTTAATTTCACAAAACAGTGGTGTCATGATTCCCCAATTTATCCCCAGATTCAATTTGATTAATTTCAATTTAATGCCATTGTTGGACTCTCATGGATTTGTAAAGATCAGCATATTTTGATGGCCTGACAGCTGTCATTTACAGTTTCAATTTCTTTTTTGAAAAGATAGGGGTATTTTACAACAGCAGCTCCATTGTAGGCCAGGTTCAGAATAATGTTTACCAAAAATAAGGAATCTAGAGTTCAACAAAAATAATTCCACCCTCTGGGTATTAACAAAAACACAACAAAAGATAGAAATCGAGTTTCTTGCAAGGTTTAGTTACTAAAACCTCTCCAGAGTAAACCCGCTTTCCAAATAAATCAATAAAGGATCTCTGAAAAGAAAATAAATCCAACAGAAAGCTGAAAGCTACCAAGCTGGAGGAGTTATCCCCAATACTGTGTTTGAAATTGAAGAAAGAAATTGAAAGCTAATTGTGATCGATTTTGGATTTGGTCTGTAATGCTTACATTGAAAAAAACTTAAATAACTACATTTAAATAACTAAACAGCAAGTTTCAAATATAACAACATAGTTATGATGATGATCTACTATTTTCAACCAGCCTTGAAGTGTCTATCAAACGGTGTTCACAGCAAGATATATCATCTACAACTTGCTCTCATGCAAGAAACAAGACAAATTACATGTGAAATCTCAAACCAAGTGACCATGCAGGAGTAATCAGATACAGAGGGTTTTGGGTAGATAAATTAAAGGTTATTTGGAGCATGACTTCGGTAAGGAAGAGGTGGATTTTTATGAATAGACTCCATTCTGTGTGTGTCGGCAGCGAGAGCATTTACTCTTCAGAGAAGTGGATTCAGCCCTTTGCCATCCCCCCTCAGAAACATAGACCTGCGTCCTTGGGGCCTCCTACAAGCACAAGTCACATAAGTCTCTCACAAGAATCTGTCACATTTAAAAAACATGTTAAGTAAAAGAAAAACTATTGATAAGTAGAGTGGTAAAGGAATGTGGATTTGACAGTGCAGCTGCCGGAATTGAAATACATAATGACAGAATTTCAATGATTTATCTGCAGTGAAAGGTGTTGGGTTAAGTGTACACATTTCAAAAGCAGTTACCCTACTTAACTTTGCCACATGTTCCTGTTCAGTGTCTTGTTTCAGGAAAGACAAAGACATGAGAAGTGCTGTTTTTCAAACTGCTTTCAACATCCACCCACAGCGGTAATTCTGGGAAATAGGAGACGGCTATTTCCAGCCAAACTAATGTTGTTGAAGGCCCCAGAGAGAGCAGCAACATGCCCTCAGATTGATACAAAAAAGACAGAAGACCAAAGTGTGTTGGAAAATTCATAGGCACCTTACATCGTAATTCAATCATATTTGTGTATTTCTTAGTGAAGGGAGTTGTGTTCTGGGTAGAATCCATTAAGCCTCTCAAAGCATTCCTCAGAGACAGACAGACAGACAGACACTCTCACACACACATACACACACACACACACACACACACACACACACACACACGTTTTATATTAGGTGTCAGGGAGGGAGTTTGAAGGGAGCATGGGGTTCAAACAAAAAAATCCTGTTTACAGTAGGAGCCTGTGTTTTCTATAGGAGGAGCCCGAGCTACCTGCCATTCTAACGTATTTACACTTGCACAGTGCGGGGGGTGGGGGTATGGAAGCAATTACAGGCCGGTCACATTTGGCTCCTGGCGGAAAGGAAAGTAAACCAGCAGTATTGTTAAATATGATTAAACTAGCTGGAATCCCAAAGGTGGTGTGGGTGGAGGGCTGTGTGGGCTGGGGAGGCCCAAGGCTTGATCCCCTGGGACTGCAGAGGTCTGAGCTGCTAGCCAGCCACCTGCACCTGGTTTGATCAGTGTGGGTCTTTGAAAACTGATGTTTTTAGATATGATACTGATACGTTATGAGAAAATGGTTTAACATATTATGATCATGTTTATCGCTGCATCAACACAAACATAGTACCACCCTATAAAGCTGTTATAGTGACCGTTTTAGGGAAACAATGGCTAATATACACATGGAACACACACGGTGCTTTCAAAGTTCCCATGAAATGGCTAGTGGAGCACTATTTGCTTCTGCAAAGTTACACAGATTTTCTGTAACAACAGGCAGCTAGGGAGGGACTTGCTGTGAATATTTATTTGTCATTTAAAGTCGCCGTTAGCGCTGAACATGCTGTACTCCTCCCTTCCTTCCCCATGGAGCTAGAAGTTTGCAGACTCTGCCTGGATTGATAGCTCTCAGTAAGCATGCACAGACTGTGACAGAACATCCAGCAAGTTGGATGCCAATCTGATGACAGGGAATACAGCACCAAGGTTTTCTTGCCGGGTTCAGCTCCTGGGCCTGGTTAGCAGTAGATAGCAGTTACTTTAGATTGCGCTCCGGCAGTGTTCTCTTTATACTTCAAGCGAGGAGTTTTATGATGCTTCCTGGTATCATCATGAAATTAAGAAGGTGATTATTGGACAAAAACATTTGTACACAAACCATACAGTTGACAAAATTTGCAGCCAGTGAGTGAAGAAGCATTAAGCAGCTAAAGAAAAGAAGTATTTCCCTTGGCAGTGAGCAAAAGCTGAGCTGAAAGGTGGGTGGATACAAGATTTATATTTATTAGATGGCCAATGAAAATAAGAATTCCCATAAAGTCAAAATCGAAGTTTAATCATCGATTTTAGTCAAAATCAATGTTTTTGACTAAAAAGTAATTTTGTATTTTAATGTTCCGAGTCCTGGAAAATGATTAAAAAACACGGCGGGCTTTGTCAAACTCTTTCGTGGTGGAAACAGGTGCTGCTGAAAATGATGCCAATAAAAACAGGAAGTCAGCATGCCACCTGGCTCTGTAGTAAATATAGCGTAATCATCAGAGGAGAGATGTTTAGTAAAAAGTGTCTGTCGAGTGAAACTTTATCGCCACGGCCTGATGGCGTGACAGGGGCTGATGGAGATGGATGGATTTATTTATTCTTTTTTTGCTGGCTGTTTGTCTTTGAATGCTGGCGCGGGGCCAAGCACCACAGATAATGTTTATTTTGTCATGAGGCGTGTGAGAGGTGCATGTGAGCCGGCATGAGCGTTCCGTCTCCTGTTCCACTGCTCCACCCTCCCTCCCCCCCAGCCCGTCAGTCAGCAGGACTCCGCTGTGACAGCTCGGGGAGGCTGCTTTTGATCTGGAACATGCTGCCTGAAGAACGTTTATCTTGATTTTTTCAATTGGAGCGTTTTGAAATGTGATAGCGAGAGTTTTGGACTGCGCTGTGATAAAGCTCACATTTTCTGCCAATCATCAGTATTTTTTAGTCAACTGGAAAACATTTTTTAACAAGATCATGCATCACCTAGATGCTTCACAGAAACAAAACATTTAGTGTTTAGCTTAGTGTTCATTTTTTGCACCATATTTTGATTTGGTCTTAAGCCTGACTCATCAGACGCGCTTCATGGCGGTCTCATTTTCTATCTGCTGGAAGAGAAATCTGCACAGAGTTCGTAAGCTCCCAACGTCCTGCGTCATCTTATGCCTATGTGACTGTCCTTACGAAAAAGCATAGCTGAAGCTATATTCATGATTCTTATTCTGTACATTAGATTACTATAGGCTTGTATCATACTTTGATAAAAGTATGTTAATCACATTTATTTGATTGTTGTACATTTGCGTTCACTTTTAATGAAAAACGGACACTAGGGTCATCAGTTTTCATCAGCGAGATTTTAGCAAGACTTTTTTGCTGCATGTGTTGATTGAGCAGTTAAAATGTCCGGTGACGTGACACTTACACAATATTAGTCCCTGGGCGAACATCATGGAATTAGACAGTTGACACCAACATTAATCCTGCACTCCTTCTGCGACACCCAGATCATGCAATCTAAAATGATATCTGTCTCTCCAAATCTTCTTAGAAATGACTGTAAGATCTAACCGATAATGTTAATGCTGCCTTGACTTTTTGTAAATGTGGGTGTGCTGACTTAGTCCATATGTCAGTAACTTTGTTCCACCAAGAATTTGTCACCTTATCTGACATTTCTAAGACATTTCATCAGTAAAAAGCTTGATGCTGCTTATTAGTGTAACAGGGCGAGCAGCAAGGTCAGCTTCTCAGAAATAGACATTTGGCAGTGGAGATATTTTGGTTCTTTTGCCAATCATGCGTATTCAATTTGATGCCGTAAATCCTTGCAGGTCATCATTACTAGATATGTTGGCTGCTTAGTTCATATGTGTCTGTCTCACATTTATAATTGGATAATGTACTTTTAAACGTATCTCGTTACGTTACAAGATTACTGCCATTAGAACGTAACTTAAACTAAAGCGTAACTGCATTATTTAAAGTGCTTTAGAGTTGCCAAAAATGATGGTCAAACCTCTTTGTGAGAAATTCTTACATACAAATTGTTAAACTTGCATCCTGTTGTTCTCGTCCTTTTTTGGCCAAAAATTTTAAATAATGTGAACATTTCCAAGATCTTGGATCGTGGATTAGATGGACTTGGTAAATGGACTTGCATTTATATAGCGCCTTTTCCAGTACTCAAAGCACTTTACAGTACTTGCCACAGTCACACACTGATGGCAGACATTGCCAAGCAAGATGCCAACTGCACACCAGGTTCAGTATCTTGCTCAAGGACACCTAGACACACAGCGGTGGAGCCGGGCTGGGCCGGGAACCTTCCAATCACTAGACGACCTGCTGTACCCACTGAACTACAGCCGCCACCTAGCTACATGCTAGCTACATGCTAGCTACATGCGCGCTGACACAACTGTAGGTTTTAACTTCGTTCACGTAAAATGTGACATCAGGGTTCAGATGATCAGTCAAGTATGAATCAATGACATACAGTGTTTATACAGTCTGTTAAACAGCATCACTGGATATCAATGACGTTTTGGATGAAATGATGCTTTAAACCTGAACATCCAGCAATGCAAAATAAAGTGTGACTCTGCTCCACAGATGGAGGCGGTATGTGAGGCTTGTTTCATATCACACATGAGGCTGGAAGCATTTATCTGGCCATTCTCCGTCCTTTGTTGCTTCTTGTTAATCATGCTTCTTGCCTGTAGTTGCTTGAGAGTTTCATGTGTAAGCCTGCCTAGTCGGACAGATGATTGACAGCTGGTAATGAATAGTGGAGAAATGTGAGAGACCAGCGCAGCAAGAGGAAGTGCAATGATTAAAGATAGGCGAATGAGAGCGCAGTAAATTAAAGCAAAGCTAGAGAGGGTGGATAAGAAGACTATCCCCAAGACTGCTTTATTTCATGGTGTAAAAATGACTACTTCTCACCACAAACTATCGCCCCGTGTGACAGGTAATTATTTTGGCGACCAGCAGACCTCCCCAAAGCCTCCCTGCCAACTCGATATCTACACTTCTCTCAGGGGGCCGTCTGTGCTCAGCTACCCCAGATAAGTGAGAGGAATGTGGGGCAGCCATGCTGTGATGTGAGGGGCTTGCCTGGAGCTTAGATCCTGGAGGCAGGGGCTCCACCCGGATTTTATACATAATGGCAGAAAGGAGGGAGAAGGGTTTAGGAGGGTGTGGCAGACAGCAGGAGGTTTTTGGAGAGGTTGGATGCAGGTGGTGCCCGCCAGTGTGTGTGTGTGTGTGTGTGTGTGTTTGGGGACTGGGGATTAATAATATGTAATGTTTCTGCATTAAACCGTCTAAAAACTACTAGACTACAGATTACAGGAATTTTGCACATATTTTCCCTAATGTTTTCACCAGTGTTCAGCGAAATACCTTTTTTTGTGTGTTTCGTTCGGTCACCTGTCGCCACAACCTACGGATGGAATCAGAGAATGAGAAAGAGTGAATAAAACTTACACGGTAACCAATTTTCCCTGAGTCACATAGATAGTTGTTTTTTTTTTAATCAGAAATGCTGGTATAAGCCAACAGCTCCTGAGCCCACGCCACACATCTTTAGTTTAGTTTCGATTGAGAGACCTCTAGTGGTAGAAATGATATACTGTGCATTTACGAGCAATAGCTGCATGATTTAGAAATGTATATTTCACATATACAGTATGTAGAAATTAGACATGCCTTTATATAAGTCGTTCCCTTGGGACCACTTTAACAAGTGCAAATCAGCTGAGTCAGTGAGCGACTCTTTACTGTAAATGCTCCACTTGCTGGTGCTGCAAAGAGAGTGTAGCGAGCTACGCTAATTACACTAGTTTGGTAAATTCTCCCAATGTAGAAACCTCTTGAATAATAACACACTGCAAAAGCTCTAACATGTGTGTATGTGTCTCTAGTCAGAATATCACATTACACGTCTTAATGTACGACACAATCACCTCACATATAATATGTCAGTTTCTTATAGGGACTCTTGATAGGTGAATAACTAACAAACACCGTGTGATGATCCTTTTTTCATTTCATTCTTGATGTGTTTATCCAGTGCAGTTCAAGATTGAATGTGTCTGTTGTAACATAACTGCCTTTATTTAAACATGTAAGATCAAGTGTTGGTTCAGAAATCCAATGGCAAGCTGAGGACTCTCTAACGTCCACTGATCGGACACCATACAGAATGTGTCCATTATCTTCAGGCTCCTTTTCTTTATTTGCCTGCTAGCTTTGATACAGTATGTAGAACTTGGATGTGCACACATACAGGCAGTAACGCCGGCTGGGTAAAGACATGCTTCAACACCTGCAGCTGGCCTGTCTCTTTATCTTATAATACTGATTGTAAGGCACAACACTGCATGGACTCTGCACACGATGGCCACCTCAGTGGTTTCTCATGCTAATGATTGTGGCAAATGCAGCATGCAGTAAACAACTTGACAAAATGAAAGGTATTTACTATAGATTTGTATATAAATAACCTTTATTTCAATAGGAAGACACTGAGATTAAAATCTCTCTCACAAGTGATACCAGCATGACGGACATGATGACATAACATCAGATCATATCAAATCAAATCACAGCAGCAGCAGCAGCAGCACAAAAAGACATTTTATGACAGTGCCTGTGAAGGTGCAGTGTTGGCACAGTTTACAGATTTATATCATATACTGTATTTGCATCTGTCTGATGTCCTCCCTACTGTAGAACATGCACTGATGTCTGTTTCAGTTTGGCAGAAGTTATGTATAATGCAAGTAATTGAAGTGATATGAACAGTAAAACAACAAAGGCAGCGGACAAAGTCAAGCGAGAAAAAAGGACAACGCAAGACATTCACGAGTAAAGAGAGTTTAGAACAAGTGCAAAAAATGTGTGTAAACAAAGATGAAACATGACAGTGATATATGATATTTTAAACTGAAAGAGCAAACGTTAGAGGCCCCATGTAAAACAGTGAAAACACCACTTCTCCCTGGTGGTTTCCGTCAGTCCAGTCATTGTTGAGGAGCTGAATGTGATGCTGAGGGATTCTGCAGGACTCCTTGTTGAAGCTGCACTCCAACAGGGTGCAATTACACAAAATAACCTTGATGCATGTTTTCTGTCTGCTCTGCCCCAATATAATCTCCTCATTTGCAAATGACCAGGCTGCCAGTTTAAAGTGTTGATGAATTGGACTAACTCATAGAGGGATGGTATAAAACAATGGAAGGCATCCATCCTCTTGAGCTTTATCTTTCACCCTCCAAAAAGTCAGATTACTGAAGTGATGATTATATTGAATACAAACATCCATCATTTTTATACTGGACCCTGACTTGGCCATTTTCTCAACATTTAACCCTTTGTGTCTAGTTTTAAGGAGGTTATTGGGGAGGTGAGGGGCTTATTGACACAAAAATGATAAGTGTTTTCATGTTTGATGGACATCATATACACTGTATAATGATATTTTTTGCACCTTTATATACACACAACTGTGTGTGTCCGCCACCAATTTAAGGCCCCAGATCAATACGCAGCCTGTCAGTCCAGGCCCATGCCTTAATGAGACAGTGAAACTGTTTAACTGTGATTTACAGCACCCTATTAAGGAGGAGTGGAGGAGGCAACTGGGATAGCTAAAAGTGAACTGAAGAAGAAAGGACGAAGAGAGAACATGTTTGAGTGTTATTTGTATAGCTGCTCTTTCATATCATTGTGGCTCTATACCACTTCTTCCTATCTGGACTGTTTTACGTGCTCAGGACACACTGTTGCTCCGTTCAATACACTGTCAGGTTTTGTTGCTACTCTCTTCTACGTGTGCCATTAAGACCAGTAACTTATAATGGAAGAGCTGCGACAGCACTAAAAATAGCTGCAATATGAAAGCGTGACACTCAGAAGCGTGTCCTGTTTATTTTGTCAATAAGTCAATTTGACCAACCTGTTTTGTTGTTTACTACCTGAAAAAAGTTGCCTTTGTCTCCCCACCGCTGTCTTTAATGATGTTGCCTCAACATTTACATTTGTGAGTTAACCATAGTTTTTCTTTTAAATCGGGTGCTTGAACACGGTGGCTCGTTGATGAGAGAAGTCACTCTGATTGGCTGTTCCGGTGAGCAGATCTGTGCATGAAAAGAGAAATGGAAAAAGAGAAGGAACGCCCCGTGACTCTGACTCTCACCGTAGTATCTAAGATTTTATCCATTTATTGGAGTTTCTCTTTATTTTTCTCCTCCACCTCTTCACCAGTGCAGCTTGTCATCAGACAAATTCTCGGCTATATTAGCCAGAGTGGTGTCAACAAATGCTGCTTATTCATAAGCATTTATGACAGCAGCTTGTTCGTGCACGCGTCCTATTCTTGTGAACACGATTTCTCAGGAGTATCTTGAGGTGATTTCTTGAAATTTTGCACTTTTTGGTGGTCGAAGGTCACTGTGATGTCACATTTTTGACCTATATAGGATAAAATCATGAAGTAATAACACTACATGTCCACAAGATCAATGGTCAATTTCACTGTGTCATCACGTTCTGGCCATTATTGTAACACGATAACTTTTACATTTGGTCAGATGCTGAAGTGATGACACTAATCTTGGATGCCCACCTTCAAAATGCCGTGGGGTTCAACATGTGTGTGGAGCATCCTTGTTGTAGAGTTCGCCCCTTCTTTGGAGCAACATCAATATATGAAGCATTGTAGTCCAACACGAGCTCATTGGCACTGCTGATAATGATCTTCAGGTGACTGTCGCTGCTCCATCAGTCCTCTGTGCTCCGCTGTAGAAATAGTCTCTGAGTGAAGACTGGCACAGACGTAAACTGCAACTTGACACACAATGACAGTAAGTGTAACTTTAGTTTAATCACGAGTTTATCCCAAGGATGAAAGTGAAACCTGTATGAGGACACAAAGGCTTGTTGAAAATGTATTATGTTGAAACGACGCAGAGCGCAATAAGAAAAAAAGGGCTGTTTGTTAACCTCCAGTGTCTATATGATTGACAGACAGCAGCAGAAGCAAACAAACACCTTTTCTCTCAGTGAGTCAGTGTGAGGCAGACAGGTGCTCCCAACTTGCTATCATGCATCACACATCAGTCAGTCAGTCGACTGGCCATCAGGTCATCCAACCAGTCAATCAGCGTTTCATCTGTTCACCCATTGAGTTCATGATTCAGCCAACCAAGCAGCCAGTCAGCCTGGCAGAGAGCAGCAGAGGAGAGCATAAATAAAACATACTGTACAAGTGAAGGCTTTAGAAGTATCGAGCTCCTCAACTCCTCTGGGCACCAGACAGCTCATTTTCTAGCTCCTCTCATGTTTTCTTCTTTCAGACAACTTACTCTCACTGCATTACTTTATCTTTGCTCCCGTATCTCACTGGCTCCTTATTCGGGAACTTATATTCAGTGTCTTTGGGGATTTGAAATCAGAGAGCATAATTTTTGTTTTTGAATCAGTTGAATCATGTTGAAGGAACAGTTCACCCAATAATGAAAGTTCAGTCATCATCTCCTACACCCCCCGCTTCATAGTCCAGGCAACATTTCTGGAGCTTCGCTGCAGAACAGCGTTGCAGCATTCTCCTAAGTAGACTTGTAAAAAAACACAGAAAATGGCTCCATGCAGCTGGTCCGGTGTGATCCAAGCCTCTAGGAGCCGTGACATTCCCAATTGATTTGGAAACATTTCCATTTACACCCTTTTTCAAACTGAAAACTTCACTGTCGCTGCTTAGCTAAAAGTGACAGCACGCACCCCATCTGAAGTGGGTGCACAAGCTGGACGTGCGTCGAGAGTGTGAACATCTTCTGCAATCAGTGAAGTATAAGGGGCTTCCAGAGACTTGCATTATGCTGATGTGTCACAATTGTCTAATTTATCAAGTTGATACAGAGATCTCTTCCTTGACTTATAAAGTGACGCCTCATTACTGTGATTAATCAAATGATCCGCTGGGATGGGGCGGTGAATCTTTTGTCTCTCTGTGGCAAACATGGAGAATGGGGCATGGTCACAGTCGTTGACCTCACATTAGATTATTAAAAGTGTTGTTACTTTGTTTCAAGGTGAGAATACATCAGCTGGATGAAGGCAAAGGCGCCGGCGGCTGCAGTGCAGTGATGTGGACTGTCTTTAATGTGTGTGTGAGTGGAGAAGTGGAGCCCTGTTAATGTGGCACAGTTTAAAGGACCTGAAAAGAGCGAGCCAGGACATTTGTCGTCCTCAGCGTCCTCAGGAGAATGCTGCAAATCTGTATTACTGTGAGGCTCCAGAGAGGTTTTCTGGACTATGAAACTTCACCTGACTTTCCATGAGCATGGATGGAGGAGATGATGACTTAATATTCATTTTAGGGTGAATTTATACATGACAACTTATTACATCAGCTCAGCAGCGCAAACTTCTATCCCACCATATTTTACAATCCAGATCATGTACTGGAAACCACCAGTTTCCACTTGAGGTTCATTGGGTTCATTGTTACGATTCTATTTATTTACCGCCTTCAGTGGAAAACGTTGTCTGTTGTCCCTGTGCCTGTTTCACACACACTTCCTGCTGGCTTCCTCTCTCGGCTGAGCCGTTAAAAAACACGGGCTGTGCTGCCCTACGTATGTGCCCCGGCACAAGGTGCAGTATAGTGTGGCCAGTATAGCAACTTATGAGTTATAGCCCTGCAAGAGAGCTCGGGGCTGGAACACACTCAGAGGAAGGGGAGGGGAGGGGTGTCTTCCGTCGGTGGTGCACTAGAGGAGGTGACACAGCACTGTGTTTGTGTGAGAGTGCGCAAGCAGAAGGTGTAACATTGCCCCGTGGACCTCATGCGTCTGTCCTCCTGTTTCCCATGTCCTATAGGACAGTGCTGATTGATTTGAGCCAGTTAATGAACAGGTGAAAACATGTCCTCCACCCTCAGCTCACAGTAAAGTAGGTTTTAGATAAAGTGGCTGCCCGGACCTCCTGTCAGAGCTGTGTTGAAGTGTTTTTTTTTTAAATGAATAACGGTTTATTGTTTTCACAACGGACAAAACATAGGCAAACATTTCAAGAACTGTTCACATAGAGCACTAAAATAAGGTCGAATCGCGATTAATACATCCAAGACACAGATACATATTAACAATTCAATAATAGAATAAGAGATTAAAGAGATTACATTTTGGTAACTTGATAACTAGTATTGCGACAAAGTTAACACCTCAGTATGCACATTTTTGTTATGCTGCTTTTTTATAAGATGGAATAACATCAGCTGCTTGATATGTAAGAGTGTTAATGTCTCCATTTCAAATGACCCTACTCCACCCTATCAAGCAGCCGATATGATAATTGTTCAACAGCTTAAGGACAATGTGAGTGGTGTGGTCTAATCAATCAATGCAGAGGGCTCGTCCGTTATAAACAGACTGCAGGAGAAAGGAATATCTTGGCCGATAACTTTTTTCTGTCAGTGATGTATATCGCAGACCGAAAAACCCCCATTCCCAATTCTGCCTCTGTAATCGTTACCATTAGGTCAGTTTCCCATGTTGATTTAAGGGACAGGGAAAGGGATATTTTAATCTGAGGCTGTAAAAGATCATGGAGTCGTAGCCAGAAGCCTCATGACCAGGTCCCAAAATGTTTCGGATTCTCCTTAGATTGTCAGCACCAGACGGGATCATTCAGAGAGGGCCAAAAGCTTGTACCAGTAGGTGTCTTAACATGTATTGTATTGCATGGTGAATCAAATTCCTGTCTATGTGCCTCAGGGTTTCACAGGTATGAAACCTTTTTGAAACCAGGTAATGGGTGATCTATCTATACAGAGCCTGGGATTTAGCCAGATCCCGACAGACCAGAGGAGATAGGGATTGGATTTGAAGATCGGAGCTATTCTATTCCAAAACCCACTGATAAGGCACAAAATGGGATGTGACCGATATGTGAAGAGCTGTAAAGATGTAAAGTCTTGATGTCCAATTCAAGTCTCAAGTCTATGAGATGTGACTTGTGAGTCAAGTTTGTCTGGTCCAACAGTACATAGTATCAAACTTACAGTACACAAAGGCAAAATACACATCCAGTTAAAATTAAGGAATCAAGTGTCTGAATGTGTCAAATAGTTCAATGAAAATGCTCTGAAAGAAGCTGCGCCTGTGCTGGTGTGAGCACATCGCTGAATGTGACCAACATTTCAGCTAATGCTACAATAAGAAGGCTGTGTAAGGGATCAGACTTACACTGCTTCAGCTGTGGAAAATATTAGCATAACGGTAAGTCGAACTTAACCAGCAGCTCTTGAAGTTTAGTTCAGTTTCAATAGTTAGATCACACTTTGAGGATCATGACGCACATAAACGCATAATAAACACAGCTGTGTTTATAAGATGCATGTACCAGTGACAGGTATATCACGCTCATTTCAAGCAGTCTTTTCAGCGGTAAAGCTTATTTATCTTCAAGCTGTAGGAGCATTTACACGAAACACATTTCATTAGATATTTTTATCAATAATTCGTCACACAGCAGGCGGTCGCCCCCCTCACACCTCGTTTGAAACATAAAGAAGACGCGGCTTAGAAAAACTGACATCTCTAACAATTATCAGGTCACAATAGACAAGTGCACGTATAAATATCAACATATGAATAATAATCCTAAATATTTAACAAAAATGAAAAGGAGCTCTAAATAGCCACAAGTGGGAACAATTACATAAATAAATGATTGTGCGTCACAGTCATTTTCACAGCTGCAGGGAGGAAAATATGCGGCATGCCGGATATGAAGAGGGGAAACTATTAAGCTACTCATTTGTGTGTATTGACTTATTCATTTTTATAATGAAAGGCTAATTCCTTTCATCTGAATTTAGAGTTTTCTGCACTTAATTCTGCTGCCAGCAGCTGCAGCTGAAAGTGTGCCTTCGTTTGTTTCATTAATTATTCATGACACTTTCATTCATGCCAGTTTGGCAGAGCTCACGAAGGCGAAACTACACCAAATACTGCAAGTCTCAAGTCAAGTCTAGTCTTTGGGCATTCGAGTCTCATTTGAATCCAAAGCCACAAGTCACAAGTCTCCAGCACTGCCTACTACCTAGCCTGTCACTTTCTGTCTGATACAATGTAAAAATGTTAGCTTGCGTGATATCACAGCAAACGTCTGATGGTGAACAGCTATATCTGTTAGATCCTCAGCCACTGAAGTATTGAATAAAAAAGCCTAGCTGGTACCAAAAAAAATGTAAATACTTGCCATGCCATTCTAAGTGACTTATCAGCTTTACTTTAATGCTAGTCTTCTTCTGGATACTAGCTAAATATCACAATCCTAGTCATTTACTTTATGTGTTTTTTTGGTGCACACCTGTTATTTACTGAAATGGTATTTTGTTCGCTTACGGAAAAGGAAAGACGAATTGCCAGACACCAAGATCACAATGTTTTGAGCTGTCCAGTAAAAGCTACCAAAACAGCTGGTTCCAAGCACAGCAAGCTAGCAAGAAGTTGCAACACGTGGTAAGATGTAGTTAGCCGGACTACCTGTGATCCTACACAGTAGATGTGAGCAACCTCAGGATTCATTTGGAGTCAAGTGTCATTACACATGATAATGTGAAGATAAAATTCCCTCTACCTCAGCTCTACATTTAGACCTAAGTTAAGGTATTTAGCTGCTGGATGTGAGGATGTCTTCCTATGATCCGGGTGCTGAATGGGTAGCCTGGCATTTGGTGGGTTTATCTCGGCTGCTGGAGACAAATGTTGCTCAGTGCTGTGAGACTCAACTAAACAGTTAGACCAAAACAAAGTGTTAAAAGAGGCTAATGGGCTCAATATAGCTGCAGAGTTGGCCCTTATATCAATTGGTGTTCAGAGCTATGAGCAAAGCATTCACAGTAACGACTGATTTCATTTGAATTGTTGTTCTGTGTTTTGAGAAAGTGTAAATTTGTTTACAGTTCAAGCAATGTACAGGTAACTGTGCGATACTTACTATACCACTCATTTGTGGGTATCTTTGTTCATGGAGTGAGGACCATCATCATTCTCTGACACAGTTAACATACCACAGCGTGTCCTGTGAAGGTGACAGCACTATGTAAACTAGGAAGCTGGGGGCGAGGAAACTTGATGATGTCACTGAGTGGTAACGTAAAGTTCCGGAACAACAATGGAATGACATCACCTGACTCCTCTCCTCTGTTCTTAATGCCATTGCCCACCAGGACTGACGTGGACCACATTGGACTCGGCAGACTCGGCAATGAGGAGGAGGAGGAGGGGGAGAGAAGGGGATGAGGGGGGAAAGAAAAACACTTGACACAGTGATGAAAAAAACCAAATTAATAATTAGCACACTGTAGACAATTAAAAGACAAAAAAAACCCTTTGTTGCAAAATGTGGAAAAATGAACGACTCACGCACACACACACACACACACACACACACACAGGGGGGAGGGGGAGAGGGAGAGTGTCGGACAAAAGGTGAGCACGGTTTGCCAAGCTTACCCCTTCCATTCATCTATCCCTCCCTTCATCACCCCCCTCCACCGTCCCCTCTGTCCGCTCTGTCATTCTCTCTGTCCCCTCTGTGCTCCTGCCTTTGTCTGGGTTCGACCAGAGTCTGGCGGACCCAGACAAAAGAATGCCGCCTGTCATGGAGAAAGAGCAAAGGTCTTGGCTCTCTGGAGGGAGGTGGGGGGGTGGAAGGGCGGAGCGGTGGCCGGGTGTCAGGGTTGGAAAGCCATTGTCAAAGCCGTGGCTATCCATTGTTGTTTCTGGGCTCGCTCCTGAGCCGACGTCTACCTCTCCCATCTCTTCTGTCTCCGATTTCCTTCTCTGTCCACCTTTTCCCCAGGCCTCTCTGGTTTTCCCGGAGCGAGGGATGGGAACGCAGAAGAAGGGAAATGCGACAGATGTCTGCCGTGAAGCTTGTTTTCCCGTTTAGCGGCGTGGCTGCTTCAAGCTTGGTGGCGTTCGGCACTGTCTGCTCCTCCTCTTTTGGCACTGGTTGTTAATACCCCAGGGGAGGTGCCATGCCTCCAGTGAGGGGGGAAACTTTGGGGCAGTTCGGGGTTGTTGGCCCGGGCTTTTCTTACAATCTCTTTGACCTTTTTATCCACCTGCTGGTACACACACTGATAACGTCCTTCTAAAGTGTGTTTCTTCGTTTTTGAGTTAGCGCCATTTTGTTGAAGGTACAGGTACATTTACTCAAGTACAGCACTTCAGTGAAATATTGCAGTACTTGTAATTTATTTGATTTTTGTTGTATTCACTTGACATTTCTACATATTTTGAGGGAAGTATTGTAGTTTTTACTTCGCCACATTTATTTGATAGTTTTTCAAGATTTTGCCTAAAAACACGATGATCTGATGAAATGCAACACAATCAAATCAGTGGTTCCAATCATTGTATATTAATGATCACAGTAATATACAGTATGATTTTACATGGGCCATTATCCTGTAGTGCTTCTGATATTTTAAGTACATTTTTTTTGCTAATTCTTCTGCGCTTTTACTCAAGTAAGGTCTTGAATGCAGAAAATTTGACTTATGTTGTATCTCTAAATTGTTGTATTTGTGCCTTAACTTAAGTAAATATTAAGTCAATGATTCTTCCCTCACTGAATATTTCAGATTTTACAGCAGAGAAAAACTGAAAAAAGTTGAACTCCCGCCAGGACTCTACACATCTGAGAAATGAGTGACCATCGCCCCCTACCAAACTCTTATCAATACTTTTAGTATTAAACAGAAAAGGAAAAAATAACATAAAACTCAAGGTCCATTCATTAGCTTTTTTTCAATCATCATTCTATTTCATTTCAGATGTCTTTTAAATGTGTATATTATACGTTAATGTGCCTGTATGTTAGTATATGTTCTGGTGTCAGTTATGTATTGTGGTGTTCATTAACTATAAAACAAATATTCAGAGTTATTTCTAAAACAAAACAAAAACATGAATAAGTAATGTGTAAAAAATATGTTTTAGCCTTAGATATAAACATGTCAAATTTCCAGAAATATTCAGACTAAGACTAATACCGATACTTGTGTGGTAAGTTAGTGCTTTCACTTTGACAAGGCCGCAGTAACATGACCTGCAGCTGTCAATGTTGAATTTGTGAAGTTTGGGGAAATCCTGGTCAAATGACAGTCAGCTGTCGAGACAGGAGTTCAGACCATGACTCAGCCTCCTCCTCATCTGACTGGAGACAAAACCAGAGCTGACACCTGACGTCAAACTGTACTTTATGTGCTCTCTGTTTGAGTGATTAGTAGAATATTGAAGCTGAAGCTGTTACCATACATTGATGATATTCAGAAATGAGACGCCTGCTGTGTCAGGGCTGAGGAAACAAACACTTGGAATGGAGGCCAAAGGTTTCAGATTTTAATCAAGTTAAAGAGTCTCACATCTCTAAACTTTAGTCTGCTGTTGATGCTTTTGCATATTTTGTTCCTCTGCGACGAGTGTTGCTATGCAGCAGTCTCGGGACAAATTGATTATTCAGTCCGGAGCCCAGACAGCCAATTGTCTCCTGCTCTGCTTTGATTCGCTGAAATGTCATTCTGACTGATGCCAGCGGTGATAATTTCCTCAATGGCACAGTAAACACTAAATATTTACTGAGTCTAGTCACCGGCTAGATCTGATTTAAATGGTAATATTTGTATCAAAGTGGTCTGGAAAATAACTGGCCGGCACAGCGTAGAATACAAATGGAAAAACCCATTCTGTGTGAACTAGTTTCATCTCATCTGGATGTGTCCGGAAGAAAATCTGCCTTCTGCTGCCTCAAACCCAGAGGACTGTTGTTTTTAAATGCCACATTTATTACTTACTTTATTAACTGTATTGTCATGAGTTGTCTGACAAAATTACACTTTTTCCCAATTATAACCATAATGAGCAATTTAAGAGAGATACCAATTATCCCATGTTCATTTAACAATAAAGGTAATATGATATAAATACAGACTGAGGAGATTTTCATAGACTTCTAAAGGTCTCCAGTTGTCTGTCTGCCTGTCAGCAGTGTGTGCACACTGGCCACACTGTAGTGTCTCTGTTGTACCAGCAGATGGGGAAAGGAAACATCTTTATAGATGAATGAAAGTATGTGCGGCAGTATAGCAGGAGATGATTGCAGGGCTCACAGCCTGCGCTGCGACCGCTCGCTGGTTTGCTGTTGTTTGAAAAGACAAAACTTTTTGTTGCTGTTGTTGTCATCAAAATAGAGGATTTTTTCTAAAATTTAAAAGTGCATTAATTCTTTTAATTTTTCAGTTATTGTAATTCGGCTGCTGTCGCAGGGACAATATTTATGTTTTCAGTAAGGAAAAGTAGAAAATGAACATATAATTTGATTTTGTGCTGACTTATTAAATACTTACATATTCTTATTAAATAATTGTTTTGTAAAACTTCATGGTAATTGCTTTGTGGCAAACAGTTTCTCTACAAAAGATTTCTTTTATTTTTGAAAGTAAAGAAATGGTTTTTTCTTGATGACTTTTACATTTATTTCTCATTATTAAATACATTTTATTAAAATATGAATTACTTAAAATCTTTAAAACACAATAACTGAAATTATATTTGACAAAATATCAAATTACAGCAAGTGAAAATTTGCAAACTTCTTTCTGAACAAGTAAAGAAAAGGCAGTGACTCTACATTTCTGAAGTTGCATGTTATTTGGTATGAAATCAACTCACTGATTTTTTGCTGTTTCGTAATGTTCATAATTAACTCACTTTGTTGATTATCATTTGATTTGTGGTAATTCTCAGGTAAATCTCAGGAGACCAAGGAGTGTTCCCCACTCGTGTTCTTCATCCTTTTATTTTAAAAGCTCCACACTCCAAATACCCTCTGATAACAACTTTTCGATATTCGTATTAATCATGTTTTCATATTTATACATCAAAAGCTTATAAATGATGTACATTATTAATGCAGGTCAAATCGCATCCAGAGTGATACAACACTGCAGGCTTTCTGCTTTAATCCTCTGATTTCTAGGACGGACGCAGCACACGGCTCCGCGCCGGCGTAGGTGGATGAAGTTTAAGGTTGATTTAAGTGGCGTCGGATGGAGGGTAGGGGATGTGGGGCTGAGGGTGGTGAGGGTGGTGAGGGTGGTGGGGTAGGCAGTGAGGGGAGTTTGGAATCAAGTTACCCCGGTGCTTTAGAAACGCACTCCAGCTACAGGGTAAGCGACACACACACACGCATACACTCTCACTAACTCACTCATACTCATACACACACACACACACGTCTACACACACACGTTCCCTGAAAGGAGTGTCTCTGGGAGATGATTTCCTTCCCTGCGCGTCGTCCCCCTCGTACCCCCCCACTCCTGGGCCCCGGCCCCCCTCCTCTCTGCTACGCAGTGTAAACACAGTGTTCCAGAGGAATGTTGGACTCCCTGACCTCCACTGCAGTTCACTCGGTTCAGCCTGGCCGCGCTGTGCTCCAGCATCAGCAGCAGCAGCAGCAGCCCCCCACCTCCCCCATCCATCTCCCCCTCAGCTCCCCCTCCAGAGCCCCTTCACTCCACTCTCTCTATTTTCCCCCCGCCTTGCCTCTGCTGCTTCTCCTCGTCTCGCCTCTCCTCTTCTTCTTCCTCCTCCTTTTTTTCTTACCCCCTTTTTTTCTTTCCTGTCCTTGTCCCTCACCACCACCGCGACCACCACCACCACCACCACCACCACCCCAGCCTCTTTTCCCTTTCTCCTCGCTTCTTTCTTTCTTCCTCCCCTCGTACCCGCTTGTCATTTACCTCTCAGCCATTTTCACAGCGTAGCGGTGGATTGCGTCTCTTTTCTGTCTTCTTTATGTCTGGTTCACTTCACCTACTTGATTGACACATCAGAATCCAAACTGACATGATTTGGACTGAAAACCTGCAGCAGCAGTGAAACCACTGGTTAAAGGCATGGCAGCGTGCAGTGGCTGCAGCAGTATCATATTCTTCATGCAAACATGCAAAATGCATGCGTGTTTCTTGTGTTCCAGACATACACGCACACCTTGCTCAGACGCCATTGTGTGCAAAGCCTCGCACATGCACAGCCCACCTCTGCACACTGAGCCCACCCTCCCGCCCCACTTACTCTCCTACTCCACCCCCCCCACCACCACCACCACCTCAGCCCACAGTGGACTGCGGTTCCTAGAAACAGGATACCAAGAGCCAGAGGCTTTAGTGTCTCTTTTAGTGTCTCTGCGCCGCGAGGTGTCTGAGGGAACAGAGAGCAAAGGGTTACAAGTGCATCTGGCCGCTCGTCGGTTTGATTACCGAGGTGACAAGATGGCCAGAGCAGACATGTGCTGCCTGCAGTTCTCTCTGACTGTGGCGTTTCCAATGTGCCGAGGTTCAGGGGGTTTAATTGCCGCAGGATAGAGCGGATTATAAATACATGCAGCCGGTCATCGCAGGTCGCGCTGAAGAGACTGTTTGTGTATTTGTAATAGATGCTGCTAGTGCTGCAGGGGCTACACGAGGGCAGACGCATCCCAGCCAGCAAATCAGCCAGCCAGTTTTATAGCCAGTCAGCCAGTCTGTCAGGCTGCCAGCTAACCTGAGCAGCAGGGTCAGCAGCCAGCCAGCAGATAAACACAGATAGCATGAATATAGATAGATCAGAGGAGAGGGCGTGTGTGTGTGTGTGTGTGTGTGTGTGTGTGTGTGTGCAAGCAAGGGGTCTCTTTCAGGTCATGGCAGGCCATTTTAAGCATGCACCCTCAAAGGCATTGGCACAACTTCTTGCATTTCTAATGGAGTGGTCAGTTTTACATCCTTGTCTCATTTTGACTCTTTAACTTTGAGAACAACGCTGGATCGAGTCGTCAGATCTTTTACTTAATTAAAAGTAACAGTAGCAGACTGTTAAAATACTCAGTTTCAAGCAAAAGTCTTGCATTCAAACTTTAACTTAAATAAAAATACAGAATAATCAGCAAAGTAATGTACCTGAGGTGTCGAAAGTAAAAGTATCTATCATGTAGTACATGATATATTTTATCATCAGATTATTATTTCTCCGGTTTTACATGTGAGCTGTATTTTAGTGTAGCTTCACCTTTGGGGAATCATGTTTTATCTTTTGTGCTGTACAAATAAAAATGTAACATTGAATAGTCTCACTTTAGTTATTTGATTTTTTATTAGAAATGTAGCAAGGAACTGTAGCTAATGTTTACCTCTAAAATGTAGCAGACTGGAAAGGAGCATAAAATAGAAAACTCCAGTGAAGTACAACTGAAAAATGGAGTTCATGAAAAGATGTGTTAGGTAAAACATACATTGACTGTGATGGCGATCAGGGTTAACCTCGCACTAAAAACTATTTCACCCAGCTTGTGTCAGGGTATGTAGCTCATCACAATTCTGGGCCAACCTGGTACTAATGGCTTGTTTTGACACATAAATAGTGTGATCTGTCATATTACTGTTGTGGTCTGCTCGGACAGGCTATTTTGATCAACTCTAAGACATTACAAGCACAGGTTTTACCTTCAAAGTGTATCAAAAACAATATACATGTAAGATGTTCAAAACTGCACATGCACATTAACAATCAGTAACAAACAGTGAGGAGCTAGAGTCGATGATAATGCTTCCCAGCCTGTTCATATTAAGAAAATAAGCCAACAGCAATAAAAAATAATGCTAACACTGGGTCAAAACAGCCCCGTGTCCTCGGTCGCTTCAATGAATTCTGGTAAAGTTATTGCACTGGTGTTACATTAACCCACATAATTTGTGCGCACAGTGACTAAATACGGATAGACTGTGGAAATTTGAATATTCTGTGTTTTGAAAAATTAGGTGGGAAAGACACAGAATGCTTTGCTTCTTAATAAAACATTGATACTCAAACCTGATACTGATCGATGTTTTAAGATGAAAGACCTGGGGTGTCTAAAAAACAAGAATATTGTAATATTTCCATTTGGATTTGGATTTGGGATTTCCAATAATTGCTAGAGTTTCTCTCTGACTTTTTTGTGTCCACTGAGAGTGAAAATGTTGTTTTGTATTTTATGTAAAAAGTGGAAGTGTTTTAATGCTCAAATGGAATTATATTTGACTGATTTCAAAACCTGATTGGTTATCAATGCACCCTTGACCAAAGCTCATCAACACAGATTGTATGGTCTGTATCATTGGACACGCCTGGGCTCGGTTCTGTTTCTGTTTCTAATGCAAGGGGATAGAAATGAGAAGTAACACAAATCTGATCTATTGAGTCAGTGCTGCTGGACTTTAAACTTTCTCACCCTCCCTCTCTCCCTCACCCAGTCTGTCTGCCTGTCTGTCTCTCTGTTTGCTGGGCTTGTGGCTCGTCCTCCCAGCCTCTTCCTTAGCGAACTGAGACCATCCCTGCATTCACCCCGGTTACTTTTATTTGCTTACATAAATCCCTGACAGCGTGTAATCAGCCAGCTCCTATATACAGTATGTAATCATGTATTAATTTGCCCTTGGATTGTGATCCTCGTGCTGCAGCTGCGAGGATGGTCAATTACTCCGGTGGCGTAATTGTTGCACACAGATAATGAAAACGACGGTGGTGGAGGAGCATGTGGTTGCTTGCTCATTATGCTGACAGGAAAGAGGAACTTGGCTGACCTCTGCTGGGCTCTGACAGGCAGTGTTGCAGATGTTGATCACAGTTAATGATTTAATCCAGGATGTATATGTATTCTCAAGGCTTCCTCTGGCTTCGATTAGCCACAGAATGGCTTCAGGGACCGCCAGAGACGCGCTGCAGCGTCCTGCTGTTGTCCAGCATCAGTCAGCGGCAGGAAAGATGGAGTCAAGTTTGTGATTAAACCACAGCGTTCCTAAAATCATCTCAGATGACAAACCCCATTGAAAAAGCATTTTTATTTTGACCTGGATTGAGGAGATCTTTTGTTGCTGTGAATGTATAATTCTATCATATAATGGTGAGCTCTCGAGCAGAAGCAAAACGATAGTGACAAGAGGTGAAAGCTCTGATTTTGAATATATATATTGCACATTTTCTTGTATGTAACCCCATCACTGACCAGACACACAAGATTGAGAGCAGAATTCGAACCGAGAGACTTGCTGAGAAGGGAAAGCAAGTGAGAGAGTAAGAGAGAGAGAGAGAGTAAGAGAGAGAGGGGGGAAGCAGATGGCTGGAAATATAGCCTGCTAAATTATTCATCTAGGCTGGAGTCTGGAGATAGATAGATGGATGGGAGCTGGCATGGACACTTTTATTAGGATTCCAAGAGCTGTGAGGAGAGTGGTTCAAAACACCGTGATTGCCTTTTGAGACTAGGAAAAGTAATTGCATCAGGTCTGGGAACAACTATTTGCTGGGGGAATTAAGTCCTCTATTAAATTAAACTGTGAAATAAGGATAGGCATGTGCATATACCTAACTTATGAAGGATACAAAATAAGTTTCAGCCATCCATCGATCATCTCCAAGATTGTTTCAGCTGCAGTCATTTATTTCCCACAGCCAATGCCTGCAGAGTGTAACAATTAAGAAGAAAAAAAAAGAAGATACATCTTTTAAAAAACGCCTCAAGCTCCTGATTTGACCAAATACTGACTCCACATGAGGTGATTCAGGATGCAACAGAGAGTTTTTTGCAAAACGCTGGGAGCCCAAACGTCCCAGCTGCCCTCGACAGTTTGGGTTCGAGAACAAGTTGTCTTAACAGCAAGGTCGAATTAAAGTGAAAAATGGTTAAGAGAGGAAACGACCCGGTTCATAAAAGAAGATTTGTTGTAGACATATGTGGCAACCGTCTGCTCCGGGAAATCCAGGGGTCCTTGAGTGGGCTTCAGGGTGTGTGAGCCCGTGAGGAATGGATGGAAGTGAATGGAAGTTCACTGCAATTCACCAAAACGTCTTCCCCCACAGATGATTTAGAATTGGGACTATTCAGATTGCCGTCATTTCCAATCGGATCACCGTTTTTAGAGGTGGATCTAAATATATTTACTTTCTCTGCCCTGAGATAGTTGCTGTTTGCTTTATTGCTCTCAGTTCAACATATGGAGAAAGCAAATATTCCCGCTCCGTGTTCTATTTTTCCACTTAGCTGTGTGCATCATGCGCATCATATATGACTCTTCCAGATTCATAGACACACACAGACGCAGATGCACACACACTCCTGAGTGGAGGGCTCCGGGGAAATAGAGCAGAGAGGAAGCTACGTGCCTTCGCCAAGCAAGGGCTGTCTGGTGTCATGGCAACCGGTGCAGATTACCCCACCCTCCATCAGTCAGAGAGAGAGGAGAGGAGAGGAGAGGAGAGGAGAGGAGAGGAGAGGAGAGGAGAGGAGAGAGGGATGTGCACACATACACATAACTGAACTTATGGAGACACACACTTACACATCATCTAAAATATTCTTATAGGGTTTTAGATGATTTGACATCCAAAATGATCAGTTAAAACGAGTAAACCGGTGCTTGTCAGCTTTGAAAACGTTTTTTCTTGTTTCTTCTCTCCGGCCACAGCAGCAAACGTAAGAACCTGAATCGCCAGGCGAGCACAAGGAGACAGCAGGGGTAGGACGGAAGCAAGAAAGAAAATGTGCGGGGAGGGAGGGGAGTGGAAAGGCGAGCGACGATGAGAGTGGTGCAGGGAGAGGTTGAGATGTGTGGAGGGGCCATAAACATATAGTAGAGCTAAATATGTCTGGGGGATATACTGTTATTAAAAGCAGTAAGGTTATCCGACGAGCAGCTTTACTGTGGGGGTGGACAGTTTGCAACGTGCTAACGCGTTTTCACGCCGCCAGAGTCGTATTGAAGTGAATTTAGCGGGAGATATTGTTCTCTTCAGTGTGTATGTGTGTAGGTTAGTGGTGCAGCCTGGGAGGAGAGGAGGGATGCTGGGCAGGAGGAGAGCAGAGGCAGTGAGGCATGGACGAGCTGACAGCAGGAGAGGGGGAAGAGAAGGGGAAGAAGAGGAAGGGAGATCATATTAGAGTTTGCACGAGGGTAGAGCGGGGTAGTTTGAGAATTTTTGTAGCGATGAAAAAAAAAAGGGTGTGGGAGAGATGGATGGCAGCAGCATGAGGAGAGGAGGAAAAAGAGAGAGAAGGAGGGAGGAAGGGAGGGAGGGAGGAGGAGGGGAGCCGAGGCCATCTGAGGATATCGCCTCCTAAATTGACTGCGGCACTGCCATCGTCCACAGTTACATCACAGCTGAGCTCAAACTCACCATGAACCCCACTCTCTCTCTCTCTCTCTCTCTCTCTCTCTCTCTCTCTCTCTCTCTCTCTCTGTCTCTTTGTCTCTGCTGACCTTAGAGCACCTCAAAGCCAACTTTTAACCGTATGCCAATTAATCAGAGTAGACTGAGCGTGTGCGATGGGATACTCGGATTTGGACGAAATCCAGAGCGGCCTCCTTCTCATTCATCACTCGTTTTTGTGTGCTCCAGTCATCATCAGTACCGGCAAAATGGTTGTCATCAGCCTCATTAAGGTTCTTACATTCATTGTAAACAAGGCACAGTGCTCAACTGATAGGCTGCATCGTTGACAGAGGAGTAGTCCGTGATTAGAAATCAGTTAGCATCACTGGTATAGACCGTATCAACTCAGTCTTAAACGTAATATCATCTCAGAGTCAGCAGGTCAGGGACGAGTACGAACGTTATTTGGACAGTGAAATCTGACTAAATGACCCGCTCTTTTCCCGTGCTACAGGTATATAGCTGCACTATGGGCTGAACATCGGCATAGATTTTTACCTTGTTGACTGCTTTTGGCCGATCTGCAAGTAGAATATTCACTCGTGCCTATCCGTTGCGTCACCTTAATTTTGCGGCGGCACATTCATGAGCTACTGACCGGTGGTATCCATGCCATCAGTTTTGTAAGACTACGCGCTGAGAAATTCTTCACAGTGAGGACGCGGTCGTATAGCGAGCTCGCTATACGACCGCGTCCTCACTGTGAAGAGCTCGAGCTGAAAGGGCTTTTGGAGGAGTTCATTTTCAAGAAAATAATCTTTTTGACGAGAAAGAAGGTTATAGAAGTTGTTTCAGAAGTATGCAGTATGAACAAAATTGTGCTCTTTCAAAGACACTGTGATGAAGGGCGGAGTGACTTTGGAACAGCTCACTTATTATCCCATGGTGAGAAAAAGGGTGACACCTTAAGGACCATTATTGATCATTGGTAAATGTATAATGTATTAAACTTATAGTTATGAATTGTTTCTATATATGCACCATTTATTAATCATGTTTATTACTAAGTGTGGCCTAATGGATGTTTTAAACTACAGTATCTGCCTTGATAATCAAAACCTGTACATCCCTCATTCACACAGGGCTGTCCAGCAGAACCAGTCTGCAGCAGCTCTGCAGGAGCAGTCGGGGGTTCAGAGCCCTGCTGAAGGGCACCTTGACGGCATATGCTAGTATACGCTACTGTACCTTCACTGCTCATACTTGTATCTAATATGGGGCTCTGAGTTCACTTTAAGCTTCGCCTGTAACCTTGAAATAATTCCACACGAAGCTTTACTGCCTTTTAAGAGTTAGCTCACTATTTCTTTCATCTGCAGGATATTTTGTGTGTCTTGTCCTTCAGCTCTGTTTGTAGGGATATGATGGTGTGACTGTCCTACAAGATACCTCATCTCATCTTCCTGTACCTATCCCTGAGCCAATACCAATGCTGTATTTAAAAAAAACAATCTAATCTCTCTGTGTGGAACTCATTGGAATCATTTTTATGTGCGGTTATATGAGGCCAGAGTTTGCTGTGGCACTAAAAAGCTGAGGTAGCAAGTTCCATGAAATGATGAATGAAAATGAATTTTATGATGACAATGATGAAAAAAACAGTATTTAATTGTAGCTCAAACAGACTGGATCAGTGTGTTCACAGCAGCCCTCTTTACCCCATTTGAACGAACAATCAGTTTGTGTCTGGGTATCTTACGTAGATAAGGAAAGAGCATGTTGCTTTTGGTGTAAACTCGCTCAGAACGCCTATCAGTCTTCTGTACCCCTCTGTAAAAATAGTCTCTAAATGAAGTCAGCATGTTTAATGGTAGAAATTATTCATGTCAAAATAGCAACACATCGTCATACCAAAATAACTGAACAGGTTGCCAGTGACTCCCCACACGACACATGTCACCGTCTCCACAACAACCTGACTGCTGCCGTGAACCAGTGACAGGCGAACCTGACCTTCGGCGTGTGGTCCCAGTTTGGTTCAGGCACTAAAACTGCTTGATTAGGTTTGGATAAAGATTTTGGTTTGGGTTTTGATAACTACTTCACTTATGTAACAGATATGTTACATATGTCACTGCAGTGCTGCAGTATGTGATGTATCTTCAATAGTTTAGTAAGTTAAAAGGAGTCACTGATGAACGTTTCTTCAGACTGGATATGAACAGCTGTCTCTTCAGTCAAAGTCCCGTGCTTGTTTGACCCGGCCATCTGTTCCCGGACTTCTCCGTATGCAGACTTCTTCACTCTTTATATGACTTTGCCTGACTTCCTCCTTCGCAGCCGTTATAATAACAAAAGCCACTAGATGTCACTGCCTGAGTTGTAAATTAGTTGTAATGAGCTGCTTTCACAGTCCTCCTATCTTGTTGTTTTACTGAAATGCAGTCCACCCATTCCATATCAAGTTCGACTTCAGAATATTATTTGCAGTTGCTTCAGTTATAATATCTATGATTACATTAACCTGTCTTATCTCTTCCTCTCATCAGGACCTTCCAGGACAGCAGACTGGAACCTGCAGATGACACCTGGCAGTGATCTGTAAGTACTGATGTGTCATACACCTTACAGAGTTACGTAGAGTTTGAGGTTCTGGGAAGACAGACTTCTCATGGTCTGCTGACTGGGTTACAGTGTGAGGTGTATTATTGTTATTATCAAATCTGTTATCACTTAATCACCTTAAACAGCCCAGCATGTCCAAGCCAAGCAGTGGAATGATGCATTCATGACATAGAATCCTATGACCAGCAAGAAAAGTGTCACACACACACTCTTTTCACCTCTGCATCAGTTGACTTACAAAAAAAAGAAGAAACTTTTTGCCTCAAAAAAGTCTTACATCAAGATGTGACACCATGACAACGTGACATAGTGCTTAACTACAGCCCACGATCACATGGCGGTCCACAGCTGTGCTGAAGGTTTGTCTATGATCCCATGTCACCCAATCAACATCCTCCTCAACTGCCAAATCATACAAGATCTATTATGCTATACACCAAGGAGAACAGTTTCCTAGTACTATGGTCAAAATAAATGGTTCAGGTCCATAGCATACAAATGACCAATCCTTAAACTCTGAAGTCACCACATATATATGATCCAGCACACATTGTCAAAAGAATTACTATGGAAAACAAAAGAATAAGGAAGAATCTGCATATCATCACTGAAAATAAGGTGGCCATGGGTTTTAAAAGGCTCCAACCAATCATAATAATCAAACAGCCTCTGCACTGTTAGCACTCCAAGTTGTGATATTTTCCTTATTGATGTTTTCTTTGCGACTGACACGTTATCCTCCTCAGTGCTGCAGTGGACATGTCCCATTACTCTCCCCTGCTGCCTCTGACTTTGATGTGCCAGCTCCACTTTGAAATCCTGTGCAGACGCATAGTTTGTACAGAGTTTCAAAGGTTCTGCAGTCATTTTCAGCACCGGCAGCATTGAAGGGATGAGTTCTGAACATGTCTGGTTCCCTGTGTGCTGTCTGTCTCTTCCTCTGTGTGATGCAGCTGTTAGCGTTCGATGGTCATCACCCTATAAATACAGCAGCTGACTGATGGACCCTGCAGCAGCTGTCTGTTGTCCCATGGACACATAATGTACACACTGATACAAACGGTGCAAAAACACATGCGCTGTGTTTGTTGTTGTAGTCGAAGCTTTTCAGAGGCTCCTTTGGGTGGGAAGAGTGCCGACACTGGCCGAAGAATATTTTGATGTTTTTTTCCTTCCATTATTTCTTTTGCCTTTATTCAAATTTCTGTGGAACAGACGGTGTAACAATTACGGTTCCACCTGTTTTATCAGTGGCTCGAATTAACTATATTCATAAATTCAAAGAATTATGGGATTATTTGCTAGTATGATCCCATAAAATCCATCACATTCAGTTAAACAATAGCCAGTCGCTTATTTTTTTAGAAATACCAAGGCCTGATGTCCTAGACATTTTTTTTTTCAGTCTTTTATTCTTAAAACGACTGTCATCCCTCAGAGAGTGTGTGTTCTTGTCACGGGGGAAAGGTTTCTGCAAATTGAATCAAATTAATGTGACAAAGTAGCAATTTAACTGCAAGGTATATCCAGCATCTAAAAAATGACAAGTGGAATGAAAATGTCCTCCTGATACATCGGTCTAAGCCAATCATCAGACATTTGAAATGGACAAGGTGTGGACAGATGATTCCATCGTGTCCCTCCTCTGTCTGCCACACATGACAGCAGAGAGTGGCAGTGAAACAATGATGCGGATGTTGAGGATCCCACATTTATCCACCCTATTCAGCACTGCAGCAGCTGCACAGACATAAGGAGAGGCATCATTACAGCGAACTGAGGCCTGTTAATAGGCCCACGACGTGGGGGGCCTGCCGGCTCTGCACGGGGCTCACGAGAGGGGAGAGCAGAGGAGGGCGGGAGGTCAGGGGTGAGGGAGGAGGACACGATGTGGGAGGAGTGTTTGAGACAGGAGGAGCAGGGAGCTGAGGGAGAGAGGGTGAAGAAGTGAAAATGACTTTGTGTACAGTATAGGGGGTATTTTTATCTCTCCTGAATGAAAGAGTGTGAATGGGGCTGGGGTCGGTTGCCAATTGGCCGTAACCCAGTGAACATTTAGATGGTAAATAGATGTTGATATGATGGCAGCCACAGCCCTGCTAGACACTAATCTTAATCAAAATATTTTAACCAGACACACAATCTGTTTCTTTGGCCTACAAGTGGCCAAAAGAAATCAGTTATTGTACATTTACCCCCAAATTATTACTTATTATTTCCACAGCAGTGATTGGCTGGTAGTGGTCTCTACTGTTTCTATCATTAGCAAATCACATGTGCAGATGGAATGTATCCTACTAACTAGTCCGTATCCACAGCCCAGTCCCAAGAACACAATCTTGGATTTTACATTTCTGCAAACCATGGCTATGTTCAAATGTATGAGTCAAATTATATTTACATTAGATGTAAATGAGCTGACAGTGGTGGAGTAACAGCTAGAGAGTATTTTAAGCTGATCTTGATTTTGTGCCAAAGCCTAATCAAAGCACGAGCACAGCATCGGAAAAAAAATATTGACCTGATGAAAGGTAAAGTTACAACATAAAGAAATGTAAAGTGTCAGCATATCAGTGGTTTGCAGAAATGTACATTGCCAAAATTCATTCCGAAGATTGTTTTGGTACTGTATGAAATACCTGACATATCTTCTTCCTATAGAGCTGTATTGTTCTCCTAAAAATATTAAAACACAGTAGTGCGTCTTCATGGGTCCAAAATGCTGCAACGTAAGAAAAAGTATTTACAATAAAATAGTCAGGTTAATTGAATATTATTTATGTAACAAATCACAATTTGCCTCAAGGAAGAACAAAAGAAGAGGGGTAACTATCCCAGGATGGACAGACATGTGAAAGATGCAAAGAACACAAAATATTTACACATAATGGACTTGATTCAGAGTGACCCTGTTCATAATGTGACTGACCCAAGAACCCCCACAAACAGAGAGAGAACGGCAGCAGCATGGTGCTCAATCGATAAACAAGCCGCCACGTTCAAAAAGTTCAAAGTTCACATGTCAAAACTCACAATGTTCTCCTGCGATGATCAGACATGCCACGAGATCAGACCTGGATTACTTGGAGACTGAGAAAACTGGATGATTTTCTAGCGTCTTTGTGACAGTTTTAGTAGATTGGTGAACATTAGACTTAATCACTCCCTCCATAAACTCGAAGTCACACTGATTTACTGACAGCAGATTTATTGTCAATAACATATTTTTTTTGTATTGCTATTAAAAAAAATGAAGGGGTTAAATATGATGTCATATCCTCCTTCACACCTGCAATCTTTTTCATGTCAGGTCTCAAATGTATTTTTGAGTATTACAACTTCCTAAATGGTTTCCCCTTTTACAGAAGTGGGTAGCACTTGTGTTTCACGCCCCTGGCAGCCTCTGCAGTGTGTTTTTGTGTGTGGATGTGCCATCAGAGCCTCTTCTTGACCTTCAGAAAGTACCGTCATGCCTACTTGCCACACTTGCCGTCGTTCTTCCATTGTGAGAATTTGAGCATTGGCCTCTGCAGAGGAAAGGTGGAGTTTGGGCGTGGCCTGCGGACATTGTGGGAAAGAGCGTGATTTGCAAAGAAAGTATGCACAGCTTGTGTTTGTGTGTGTATGTGTGTGTATTTCTCCCGCTGGTCCCGGCCGTCTGAAGGTCATGCCATCCCCATGCTCAGCTTCATGGAGAGCTGCCAGTGCTGACGGCTGCTGCTGCTGCTGCTGCTGCTGCACTGTGTGTCTGGCACATGCTTCCCTTACTGCAGGGCATTGATTAAGTGGCACAGCTATGCCTCACCTGCTGGAACCAGCCAATACCAATACAGCAGATGCTCCAGCCAGCCAATGCCAAAGCAGGGAAAGGTTTGGAGAGGCTAGAGACAAACGGGCAGCCAGCAGACAAGTGTTTGTGTGGGTTTTTTTTTTTTTTTTTTTTTTCCTATCATGAAAAAAAAAGTATCATGGAGGAGGAGTAGAGGAAAGAGTGATAAGATGGAGGGTGAGGAAGGGGGAGGTGGGTGGCTTGTAGAGAAAATGATTGGAAGAGTGAAGGGTAATGAAGCACGGTGAGACGGATGATGGAGAAGAGAGGGACAATGGCTGTGAAGGAGGGACACGTTGAAAGAGAGAGATGGGAAGAAAGAACTAGGAAAAAAAAAAACGTCTTTTGAAATTTGTCAGGGACGAGCAGACTAGAGGGAAATGGGCAAGGAGACTGTATTCGTGATCACACACATACCGACGCACACACAAATATTTTGAGCCTTTTCAGGGTGCTTTAATGAAGCTGTCAAGATGAAAAATGAGCTAGTCAAATCTAATAACTCGCGAAGTTAAGAAGCAAACTTTTCATGCAGAACTGTGGAGGAAAGTGGATTCTGTGCTGATGAGCAGGAGCAGAGCAGGCGTACGGTGTTTGCTAAGAGCTGAAACACTGCTCGTATTTCTTCGGTGCAGCAAAAGTATGAAAGGGATTCACCCAACCATGGATTGATCTGCTGTTCAAACTGTTCAACACAGTAGAGTCATTGAACAACAATAATTGGTCATTTAAGTTTGTGTCCCTAATCACCTGGCGGTCCAGTCCAAGGTTCAGTCTCTTGTCTTCCCTTCTTTTTGGACTGCTGAAGAAAATATCATGCTCTTAGGCTGGCATATGCTCCTCTGTGTTCACCGGCTACTCGCTAGCTTTGTTTGTCTGCCGTTTGGTGCTGAGTAGGTAGTTTTATCACGGCTCCCCGCTGGGTTAGAAATGGGTTTGATGAGAGCAGAGTCTGCTCGCTGGAAAGCAAAACAATGGGCTGAAAGACGCTAAAGCAGTCCTGCAGAATTAGATGATAATTCTCTATAGATTTGTCACTATGAAAGAGCCCATTTAGATTCAGCGCACATCGTTTGAACAATAATAATGTTTATAATAATAATATGCTTAGCTACATCTTGCCTCAGACTGAAGGCTCATTTATACCCCATTAACATACTGAAACAATTATGCACATTTCAAACGATGTTACCATAACTGTGCCCTTTATGTTAGCATGGATGATAAGCAATGCATCCAGCTCTGGAACAAGAAATTCTGACAACAACCAAGATAGTGTTTGATATTCTGATAGTGTTACATGTTAAGAGGAAAAAAAGCATGGTAGACAGTGGTCTGCGAGGCCATACATCCCAACATGTGGATGGAAAATTATTTTCACCACTGCTACTGTTGAGAGAAATTGACAAAAAAAGTTAATTGTACTTTCTGCTGTCTGCCATTTTTTGTACAGCTACGATGTGTCCTATGGTCACCTCACTTGAACTATCGGCTATTCCGACACCCACAGTTCCCGGTGATACTGCAGTCTGGTCTGCATCTGTAAGCTTTTAGGAAATAGGTTCATAAACAGAACAAATGAACAAAGAGGACAGAGAGACCTCAGAGGTCTCTCCCAATATCCTGATCTATGTGGAGCATGAATGAGCCTTTAGATACAAAGATCAATACCACTCGCTAGTCTGGAGTTAGCATTGGAATAGAGAAAATGCAACAAATTTCTATTGCTGGAAAAAAACCTCTGGCCTTCGATCACATTTGTTTCGCTTCAACGTAAAAGCATACAGACACGTTATTATTGCATGTTCAGTGTAAGGTGAATGAGCACCAGTCTTCAGCAATACAATTATCAGCACCCAATAATAATTAGATCCAACTGTTTAATTTTAACGGCCTGTCTCCATCTGCCTGTCTGACCTTCATTGTCTTCCTTACGTCTCAGACACTGGAGCTGGTGGCTGACGACGGATGCAGAGTTGATGTGCGTGTATGCGTGTGTGCTAGAGTGTGAATGTGTGTGTGCACCTTTGGTTAGATGCATATGGGTTTGTTGCCTGTGTATTTGTGTGGGCGGGCGCGAAAACATGCAAGCAAATGCCATCTACTGAGTGTCAAATAATTACAGACCAAGAACGGCCGCCCAGAGCACAGATTACTGTGTGTTTGAATGCATGTTGGTGCACAGCCATGTTTTTTTTTTTTTTTTTTCTTTTTTTTAAATGTGGCACATCAATAAACACGCATACAGAAATATTAGGTTGTTGTGTGTTGGGCTTTGTCTTCAAGAAGAGATAGTGTGCATGATTGAGGTGGGGCGAGCAGCTGAGGAAACAGACAGAGGACCAGACAGAGTCAGACAGACAGTCAGACAGAGAGGCGTTACCTCACACTCATGTTGTAAATGTTCTTTCTTTGACTGTCAGTAGCTCACATTCCCAGATGTATTATACCATCTATATTATTAGTAATAGCTCACAGCCGTGCTCGCGCTGTTTTGATTCGCCAACAGGGACTTAAAGCTCTGATGATTTGATTTGTGTCTCTCTGTCCAGCGCTGATATTACTATATATATGCTTGTAAAGTATAAAGCCATTCATCACAGTCACAGTACGGATGAGATGAAGCTGGAATACAAACTGAACAATAGATCTGGAATTATTGTCTCAGATCTGTGTGTGCTCATGTCAGTTCATCTTTCAGCCGGTGCTTCTTGTCCAACAATCGTCTCAACTCTCAGTTACTGTTGCTTTGCCAGATGCTGAGCTTTCCCTTACTACAGTGAGAAGTGACAGATTAAATTGTTTTCTAATTATTTGTTATTTTTGAAACACTGCCCCTGATTTTAGACAGAGGCAGACAAAGGCTCTTTTAATTTTAAGGCAGCAGACACTGATTTTACCGTCTGAAATGGCAACTGTCACTGGAATATTTTATCAGCTGATACTAGCGAACTAATTAATGATAAGGTTAGTGAAACGAGTCGGTTGAAAGTCTGCCCCCTGCTTACTTTTATTGTCTCCCGCTGACCTTTCTTAAAATGTGAACTTGTTAGTAAGTTAGTCTCCTCACCTGTTCCATATTGAATACATGATGGTCGTTCTGAAAACCGTGCACTCTCTGCCACAAACTAATCCATTCGTGAACCCAAAGCACTGATGAAACATACTGTTTGGTTATTCAGAGCAGTCGAGCAGCATCTACTTGTTATCAAGCCACGTTTAAGGGTATCGTTCTTTATACATGCACACGACCTCAGCATGTGGATGGATACAAAACTATGGATAATCAGTATTCAGAGCAGAGGTCAATAACTAGCATTAAATTCACATTCAAAGTAAAATGTAAGAGGTATGGAAATTATGAAGGTTGTCCACTTTGAATGCAACAAATAGCTGTTTTTACAGTCATATAAATCAATTATTTTACAATTTTATGAAAGGGTAATACTGGCAGACTATTGTCTTGATCTAGCACTAGTAGAAGAGCTCTCTCATCTTATGATTGAAGTCATGTAGATTTTTAAAATCATTTTTAGTCACAGTCATTTCTGCTCCGTCTGCCCTTGTAGGCCTAAAAATCAGTTAGTGAGCTCTATCTGCCTCTCTTCTCATCCATTCAATTAGGTTTGTGTGCTGCCTCTCCCTCTGGTGCCCCTCCCCATCTGTTCATATTCTACGCTTTTACCTCTTTCCTTAAATGTTTTTTTCTGCTTGTTACCTCCAGTACAAATGAAGAAAATGCCCGGTTTCAACCTCAGTATGCCTCAGAAATCCACAGCACACCCTGTGTTTACTGTCTGTAAAATATGTCTTTTTAAAAAGCCTCCGAGCAGATTGTATCCACTATGGAGTGCTATGGCTCGCTTCACTTTAAGCCCAGTACATTTAGAAACTGTTTTGCTGAACATTTTGGTGGCTCACATGGAAAGGTCAGGGGGTAAACATTAGAATCGGGGGTGTAAATTTTCATCAAAATAAGATAATGATTATTTTGACAACAATCTGATTTTTGCCAATATCACAAAGTCTGCCAATTGATATTAGATCATATGCTCATTTAACCCTAACTCTACCATTTATATCAACTCATAAAGAGCAACTAAAATTTGATTTTTGCAATTTTATTACTGAAGTTATTATTTTGTCAGACATTTAAATGGAAAACAATCAATAATTTTTATAAAACTAAAAAACTATAAACTGTTTAGAAAGGAGATGCACATGGACAGAAATGGTGACACAGACGTGCCATTGGAATTTCAAAATAAAGCCGTATCTCTAACGATGGCAGTGACATGAATCAATGTTTGCACTTCGCATCGATGATGTTGGATCAACGATCGTTGAATTTATATATACTAGTGCAGTGCCCGTAGGAAATATGTGTTCCCTACAGAAAAGTGGGAGGTTAAGAAGCATTTTCATGGATGGCCAAATGAGGCTGTTTGAAGGTGGAAAGTCAGGGATATTTAGATTTGTTGTGAAATCCGATATTCCAGGGAATAATTGGCCGTTTCTGACTATTTTTGATTTTGCCATTATATTTCACCTCAAAAAGTATTTACTTGGTGTGATTATTTTCAGCACAACCTCACATGTGTGACTGTACAGTTATTTTTTCATTTTGACATATTGTACTAACACAATGGACCGAGTAGAAAATCCGAGTAGAAAAAGTTAGATTTTTTTACTGTGAAAACTACAAGTATGTTTAACAAACCATTTTTTATTACTTATAATGCAAATATAAATAGTTGTTTGCTGAATATGTGCATACATTATAAAAATGTACAAAGTTCTGTGTAACTATTTACATTTAAATGCAGGCAATGCTCAGGTCTGCCTGAGCTCCTTCCAGCTGAATGAAGAGCTGCACTGCCTGCTGCACATTCAGCTTCTTATTGTTTTGACTCATTAAACAAAAAACCGACTCCACCACACACTAAACACACTACACCAAACACTACATAACACACTAACTATACTCTCCAAACACGCTCAATGTCACAAATCTCTCAACTCTCAATAGCGCTGTCTCTACACCGACCGTCGTTGCCTGTCACTCATCCGCCGAAGTCCCTCCCACAACTTCCTGTTCCTCTACAACCAATCTTGCTGCTTAGGGTTAACTCCCGGTCCAACGCGCGCCGCTGCAGGTATAAATTCGCTCTCCTCAGACCCGAACAAACACGGTCCGGTCTCGCTTAGTCTCATTAATCCACAACAGTCAGTTTAGATGCACAGAACAGAACGGGACCGAACCGCCGGCTAACTCCCGGTCCAGCTCGCGCTGCCTCAGGTATACATCCGCTTGTTTCTTAATGTGTGTCGTGGCTTGAGCTCTGCAGTGATTAGCTCTAATGCGCATGTCACTGTGGTAGTCACACACCACTGAACCAAACGGCAGCCATGTTGAAACTCTCATGTCATTCTGATCCTGATCCGCAGAGATATTTGAGGCACAGACAGACAGACAGACAGACAGACAGACAGAGATTCCTTGCTTTTATAGAGAGATAGAGAGATATATCGATCCAGATCAATTATTGTTATTATTATTATTTTTATTATTATTATTATTATTGTGATTGTTGTTGTTGTTGTAATTGTATTGTTACACTCCTAATTGGAATCCAAAGCGTTGATCAAAAGTAAGTTTTTACCTAGTTGTTCTACTAAATAGGACAAATACAAGACATCAAAATAGATGGCAGTCAGCCCAATATTTGCAAAGTGATGGATGGATCATCCTGCAGAACAATGTTGAAAATGCACCCAATCTGTATCAGTTTATAATCAAGAGTTCAGCAATATTTTCGCCAGATCTGATCACAAGTGTCAGATTGTTTCAGCCTGGTTCCAGATTTCTTGCTCGCTGACAGGCTGTTTCAATAGTTTAATACATTGAGCCATCCCGAGAAGATATCTTCCTTTGCATGAATGAGAAAAATATATATTTGAAAAGTAGCAACAGAGTGGTGGCATCAATCGTGGATGAGATTGACGCAACACGTCATCTTTCTTTGAATTGCATGAAAAGTGCTGTAACTCCTAGCTGCTTGTAGCAATCTCTACCACAGTATTGGCTCATTTTCAATGTCCAGTGAAAATGGTGTTGGTTGGAGGGATCTGTTATAGGGAAATACTTGTCTCTATGTTGCAACTTCCATTTCTTTAGTTCAATTTAAAATGTTGTCTTATGTTCTGGTTCGGTTTCAGCTCAGAAACCAATTGGTTGAGGTTAAGAAAACATATTATGGCTTAAAAACCTTTTTTTGATCATCAAATACACAGCTGGTAACTACCCCAAGGTCTCATTACTCTGGTTTGTTGCCACAAACGCAGCGCTGACTGCTGTCAAAAATGTCAAAAAAGTTTTTGGTTGCCCCACACACAGTAGGAAGTTTTTACGAGGTCACCCTAAAAACACTTGGTTTTGTCACCACAAACATGTCCCAACTTGCCATCAAAATAAAAAAATCCTGTTTTTGCAGCCGGTAACGCAGGGTCATACGTCCAAATGTCGGAACAGATCCTCAAACTGCGGTCGTGAACATGATATGACAGGATTTGTAGAAATGTCAGTATGGTACATAATAGCATACTATTTCATGTACAAATGTGATATGTGATATGCAGAGACTTCCAACATTTTAGCTTGGCAGTTGGCTGCCTTGCAAATACAACTCACAAAAAGTCAAATGTGCTGTCCTGTCTCACATGTGCTGCTAATATGGGTCTTGTTGTCTTAATTGTGCACCTGTATGCTGCAAATGTACATTTTAATGGCAGATAAAGTTTTTTTTTATTTCTTAAAAAGGATATATTCTACATCCCTGTGTATTTCTGTGATGTCTCCATATCTGCACAGGGACATCAACTTACAAATGGCGTGTATGTGAGAGATGTTAGTGGGCAGGGTGGAGGAGGGGTGAAGCTGCCAGACTTGATGTAGTGACACAGAGAGACATTTCTCTCCATACAGCTCATCTTCACCTCCTGACAGGACCTGCCGTCAGGTGACCAGACACACATACAGCATGCACTCAGCGTCTTATCTCAGTGTACACACACATGCACTCACACACTCTTATGTGAAACATTAGATGCATGAACAGGATGATATGCAGTCCATACTCAAGTGAGACAACACAGATGTGTAAGACTCATGCAACGTTCAGACTTCAACAGTCCCGACAGCCTTGAACCTGCAGCCTCTCTCTGTCTGGTTTGCATGCAGCACTCATGTTTTTTGCTATGTGTACATTTTTGTGTTTGTGTGTATACTGTATGTTTGTGTGTGCGTGTGTGTGTGTGTGTGTGTGTGTGTGTGTGTGTGTGTGTGTGTTTTGCAGTAATAGAACAAAGGATCCTTTTGTACAACAGGCCTGTGGCTTTAACGTCTCCTCCCCAAACACGATGTGTGCTGCATGTATTTTCATGTATGCTCGTGTGTGCTGCCCACAAGTGTGTGTTTTCTCGCTCATTGTTTATCAGAGGAGACTTGAGCTGGAGTTCAGTGTGTTTGTGTCCCTGTGGAGTGCAGCGCTCGCCCCGGGCCAGGCTGACTTTAGGCCTCCTGCTTTTTGTCAGACCCCACTTGCCTTTCTCTCCTCTGGCTATGATCCACCAGAGTCCTGCTGCAGCAAATGCTAATCCTTCTACTGACAGCTCCTTTAAACAGCTAGACCAGTGTTGTCATGAAGGCAACATTTTCAATTTGATTCCAATTCAGAAGAAAGGATTGTTACGAGCCGACAGATCAAAAGTGGAGTGTAAAATATAGACTCTTGTACAACAAAGAAAAACATCAGTAACGAGTCTGCATGCTTCACTTGGACTTGATCTGGCACCAGTTTAGGTGGATTGGACCCATTTCAAGCAGCAGTGCTGGTGTCAGTTTTCAGGTTTTTATACCATAGGCATGGAAAAATCATGCCTATTAAAAATGTATAACAGGACAGGTCTAAATCAGTGATCTGCCTTTAGAGCTGCGAAATTGGAGGATTTATTTCCAGTGAAATAAAAGTCCCAATCCTTTTTTGCATAGAAGCATCCTAGTCACTGCAGACAGACAGTCACAACGGTTTTCATTAGCAGTGGTGGTTGTTTAAGGGTTTAAGGGTCCACCACAACAGGAGCAATCATTTGTGGTAATTTGGGTTACTTGTGCAGGGTTCATCTGCCAAGATTACTTCACCGTACATTAGACATAAGCTAACGTTAGTGAGTAACGGCACAAACCAATGCAGACACAAACCAGAGACTCTCACTTATTTTTCCACTCTACTCTCTGTAACCTGAAGTAAAGTGCATTTACACTCCAGCTCCAGTCAGCAGTCAACATTACAGAATATAAACATCCGTCAGTGAAGGTCACCTATACAGATCACTGCTGTAGTCAAGGTGATGAACAGGAGTGAAGACTTTAAATGTTAGAAGTGAAAATGTGGTCGCTGAGCTTTCCTCCTATCGGTCAGGATATGTGACTCAAGGTCTTAATTCTCCAGAGGGTCATGCCTGCACCTCACTCTCTAGCCGGCTCATAGAAGCTGAACAGCAGCCACACCCTTTGCTCCATCAGGCCCTCCACACAACACTCAGCAAATGTCTGTGGTTTTGTTTTGATAGAGAGCCCTTTAGCGACAGAGGTTACGTATTGTACATTTAACTTTCAGAGTATAGTCAGTTTTGGATGAATTTAACAAATGGTATTTAGTTCCGAACTGCAACAACAAATCATAGGTACTGCACAGCTCTGATTCGCACTTCTAACTAGCTATTTTTCCATAGCAACGGTAGCTAAGGCTCATGGGTATTTTATTATTTAGAGCCATTCAACATGCCAAACTTACTGAAAAAAGGGCAAATGAAGCAGACATCTTGAAACAATTGGCCATAACACAAACTTTAGTAAAGTATGTTCAATTATTCAAGAGACTCATGTTTTTACAGTCTTTGACGGGAACATTGACAAAATCATTACAAAGCATACTATAAATCTACACTGGGGAAAACATGCTCCATTGACAGTAAACAGCTTGTAGTGGTCTTATTCTTCAATTTTCTTGGCATTGCTTACTTTGTTGATGTGTTACCACCACCACTGTCAGTAATTGATATATGCTATATCACAGAGAAAAATACACCAGAATCTGGAGGTGTTTTGTTTCTGGGTATTTCCAAATGTCCATGCCAAAATCCATGCAAGAGACTGTCTGCTCACAGCATTGTAAAATGTCATATCTGGAGCATATCTTATCTCCAGGTTGGAGCCCATCGGTGTGAGGAGTTAGAAGCATTTTCTGATTTGGACAGTGTTGCGTAACGTTACTTTAAAAAGTAACTCATTACGTGACAAGATTAATGCCATTAAAAAGTAACTTTTTACGTTTCAGCGTTATCTGAGAAAAAAAATGTGTAAGTGTACTTTAGAGTTACCAAAACTGATGGTTAAACATCTTTGTGACTTGTTGCGGCGTGTAGCCAACTGTACATGTACCTTAGAATGTATTGACTCTACAGTGAGTCATTGAGCCCACAATCAGTAACTCTGCAGCCTAACAATAGGAATGACAGACGCAATATAAGATTTATAATGTTTGGGCGAAAAGGACGAGAACAACATCGCGGTGAAATGAAAGTGTTGCCTGGAGGACAAGCGCTTGTTGTATCAACGAAAACAATACAACAAGTGCTTGTCCTCCTGGCAACACTTTCATTTCACTGTGATGTTGTTCTCCTCCTTTTCGCCCAAAATTCTAAATAATGTGAATATTTCTATGAACTAAATAATATATAACTTGAATTGCAGAACTAGTCATTACATTATTCATTACAACAAGAAAGTAATTTGAGTACTTTACAGATTACTTTGTAACAAGTTACCCCCAACACTGGATTTGAGCTATTCTGCATTCCTGTAAAGCATTTATTCATGCTGTATCTGGATATTACTTGTAGCCCAAAATCAGATATACAAAGACAATTTGATCTTAGTGACTGTAGATACTCTCCGCCTGTGAATCATGCTGATTATCTATGTGTGGAACTTTGAGAAATGGCTAATGGTTGTGTATTCAGTATTCAAGGATAAGATTCAAACCTGTTTAAAATGACTGTAAATACTGCCTGGTTTTCAAAGGTCTACTTTTGAAATACTGAGTAGATTGAATTGGCTTGTAGTGCTGTCATGAATACCACGCACATAGCAGTCTTTAAGTAAACAGATATAATCCTGATTTTTGCAACAATTTTAAAAAAGATGTCTCTGAGATTCTTGGGGGTTTTGCGCAGCTTGCATTACTGTATGCATGACATAGAAATGAAGTGTGGAGCTGTTTTCATTCTACTGCTGTAAGTCAGTTTAGGTTTAGGTTTAACTGCCACCCAGATCAACGGATTCACACACAGACACAGTAGATGGGAAGAAAGTACAATACTTTGATTGGAGGTGAAAAAAAAAAACATTACTAAATGTTAACAACAAAAAGATACAGAGAGTGAAGAGGCTGTACAAAAAGAATAAAATAATGTGATATAAAAAAAACAACTCATGCCATTATTAAGTTGTCTTTACAACTTAAGTGGCCAATGTATTTTGGGTTAATACACTTTAAGTTGAGCTTATATACTATATACTGTTATGTACTGTGCCTGTCAGATAAGCAGCACTTGCCTCATTCACTATTTTCGTATTTCTGGACACTTTATTGTCCATTAGAAATGTGACGCTGACAGCTACAGTCAAGTGTCACAAGCCACAGGCTGATGTGTCTGTTATGATCCCACTCAATATTTTACCTTTCCCTGTCTACATGTACAGTATATGCTCAGTGTGGTGGCATTTCTTCTTGCAGGCACATCTGCTAAAAGTATCCAGCATGTACAGCAAAGACAGTCCAGACATTTGGTGCTAAAAATGCTCAGCTGTACACACATACTGTACAGTGCACACAAGTACACATACAAACATGCAGCCTCAAGAATATGCACACACGCACACGCACGCACACACACACACACACACACACACACACACACACACACACACACACACACACACACACAATATACAGCCTATGTAATCCCATCGTCTGTGCCTGCCCATCCCTGCGTCCTGTGTTTGTTTGTGTTGTATCTAGTTCCCGGTGCCATATGCTATCCGTAGCCATTGGTATCACACTCTGCGGCAGACCCTCAGTAGCCTGCTGTTCTCAGGGCTCGGCTCGTCTTGTCTAAACAAAGACTACACTGACAAACACAGTCAAGTATTAGAGTTCATGATGAAAGTTTCGGAGCAGAGACTCACATATTGTTTTACTGATCCACTTTCCGCACAGCTATGCACCTCCATTACAGTAGCCCCAAGCTCTGCTGCGGTCATCAGCTATCACGAGGAAATCAGTGTGTGGTGCTCTACTGCTGCTATGCATTTAAAAAAAATACAGTACATACAGAGTACAGTACAAATTGATGTTGTGCTGATGTTGAGGAAACTCTGTGAAATGAAACCCATTCAAACCTTTTTTCACATATTGCAGAAAAAAGCTAAATGCATCATTTCCCCTCGTCTATATCACTTTTATTCATCTCACCAGATCGTTCAACTTCCTGGATTGTGTCTAATTTAATGGACCGTATGCTCCACAGGCATGACTTGGAAAGAAAGTTTCTAAATGAGGGCTCTTAGTGTGCCAAGCATATTCCCTGCAGCATGATGGTGGGATGGACATACCAACCTGCCCTCCTCATGTTTTCACTGTCCTCCAGGGATTTTGTATTTCACTTTGATAAAGTTGGAAGGGTTGGGAGGCTTATTTAATGATCAAAATTAAAGCAACAGAGGCAGGCATGAGTCACACCCCAAACACACAGCTCCTGTAATACCCATAATGCATCTTAATAATATCTTTCATCAGACCCTCTCTGTCTTTCAAACTCCACACGCTCAGCTTTTATCAGAGGATTATTGTCAGAGATTTAAAGTCTCAGGACAACATTGAGATACAGTAACCATGGTGACATCAGTATGATATCATGAAGGTTATTTTATCAGACTTTAGAAAGCTCCTCCAGAGCCACAGAAGACTATTTTGAATCGATCTTTATGTGTAAAATCAGTTTAGTGCCGACTACAGAGAGGATTTTCCAACACTTTTTTCTACCTAAACAAATATCACTGTTCCCAAAAAAACGTGACTGTGGCAGTGTACCAGGTACTACTGGGTTACGTTTAGGAAAACATCATGTTTGGGTTAAAATTACTATGTTGTTTCCGTCACTTCAATTGTTACAGACCTACGTTATGTATGTAATGATGTTATGTACATGTTGTTACTTCGCTAGGTTAGTAAGTTAAAGTAACACAGGGTTGACTTCTGGTTGACCTACATCTTCCTTGTTCTGATGAGAACAGGCGGTCCTGGTTTTATTTTACAGACACATCTGTTAAGATAACACCAAAAATATGCTTACATATGTGAAAAGCTCCATTGTCCCTTACTTCACCCGTATGTACACAGACAGACTGTGATGGCCTTTACAGTCACCTGGAGAAATGTAGGTTGCAAAACTACTGCTAAAAAAAGTAGCTTAAGCAACTACTTATACTCATTATACTCATTTAACTCAGCGTTAAATAAATCAACATATATGAAACACAATATAATGTGCTACAAAAAATTGCCAGCAAAAATATGCCTCTCACCTCAAGGTTTATTTGTTAAAGAACAAAGGCTGACATTTTTGGTCAATATCACAGGAACTTCAGCTGCACTAACACTTAGGCACTAGAACTAGATGCCAGGGCAGAGTCGCTTGTTGACACGACACATGAGCAATCTCTCAAAGTTTTTATCAGACAGTCGGTTCTGTTTGGCACTAAACACATCTTTACCAACACTAAAAAGCCACTCACATGCTGCACTGGCTGGGACACCAGTGCTGAACTTCACAAACACTTTGGACATTATGGGTAGGGGTAAGGATCAATTCTTTTATCTGGATCTGCACCAACAGTTAATGGGGTCCATTCTGGACTGAGGCCCATCCTCCATCTGACTTCCATAGAAATCTGTTCAGGAGTTTTTGTGTAATCCTGCTGACAAACTAACCAGCAATCAGATGGACAAAGTCGAAATCATAACCTCCTTGGTTGAGGTAATGAAATACAGAGCATTACGTTTGTATCTTAAAGAAGCCTCTTCTGGGCTCTGAATGTTGTCAAGGCCATGTTGTACATTTGGCAACAACCAAGCTGCTTCCAGGAACTCAGAAAGGCCACCAGACGCTGCATTACATCACCTGAAAGTCCTCTGCATTTAATGGCTTTGACATTGGCCTTGGGTAATGTCAGAACCACGTGTGCAAAATAAACGAGTTAAATGCATCCCTCCCCTTGCCTTCTTTTATGTGACTTGAAGACGTGATTGGCAGGCCTGCTATTTTTGACTCTCCTCGACTCTCTGTGGAAGTTCTTTTTTAAACATCCTTGGCAACTCTGATGATTGTCCTGGAACCAACCTGTAATCATTTAACGCACTGTACTTGTTTAGAAAAAAGAAAGAAAGAAACTCCTTCACACTGCTGTCCTAGAAATTCTCTTTCAACTGCTGTTGTGCATTCTGTTTGAAGCCCGGGCTTGACAGCTTCATTTGTGAAGTGTCTCAATTAGGCAGAATATTTCTGCCGACATATCTCGACGCCCAGACTGTCTCACCAGAACATGAAAGCCCAGGCTTAAGGAAGTCATCACACACCTCGGCAGAGAGAGACAGACACACACACTCATGCGTGCACTCACACACACATGCAAACACTAAAAATAGAGGCAGCTATCCTACTAACGCTGGTTAATGCTCCTCACCCCAGACAGTTGGATTTGCATATCTTTAATGTGCTTTTTTCCTCCTCTCCCCTTCCCTTCTCTGCGTTTCTCCTTTTTCTCTCTCCCTCTGTCTCTCTGTCTTGTGTGAAACAGTCTGGTCTCTTATAGGAATTCTCAGGAGAGCTTGCAGTGCATGTTGAGAGGGAGCTTTTTGTATCAGAAAGGCAAGAAAAAAGCAGGCTGAAAAGATTTCAACAATTGTGGTAATTAGAGATTTTGGAAAGGCGAGACACCCCCACCCCCACCTACCCCACCTCT
>CAEMYA010000041.1:1728691-1743352 GCA_903131615.1 Diplodus sargus
TCTCTCTCTCTCTCTCTCTCTCTCTCTCTCTCTCTCTCTCTCTCCCTCCCTCTAACTTTCTCTTTCTCGCTCTCTCTCTCTCAGGTCTTTCAGGCCACTGTAATGGTCTCCATCTGGTCTGCGAGGGGGGAAAGAAAGGTATTGAATCCCTGGGCTGTATAGGACGGCCATCTGGGCCAGACCACTCCCACAACTCCGAGGCCACTTCTCAGCTGTTCCAACCGACCGGCCCAGCGGCCCAGTGGCCCCGGGTACACGCCATGATCCCATGTCAGGAACAATAACAACAATAGGTGCTAGCCCGCTTATTCCATTAAGCCCATAACTGTCTTCCAACAAATAGTAAGCATTGCAGTCAGTACACAGTGTCAGTCTGTTGTGAGCATGCAGTTAGCATATACCATATTGTAAAAGCATGTTAGTGCAGTGCCAGTTGGGGTCCAGCCAATGTACAGTGTGTTATATACAAGCTCAGGGGACATGTTTCTCTCCGTTCTCCCAGGCCTCCTTCAGTAGGAGTGGTAGAATTAAATCCAACCATGACACTTACATTCACCATCTGTAAACTAAAACGATGCACCATGAAGTTACCTCGCAAGAGCTTTCTGTTCATTGCCATAGCTGAAGACGTAAGACCAGCAAAAATCTACATCCTGTAGATTAGTCATAAACCAATCAATGTGATTCTCACTCTATCGCCTTGTTGAGCTGACAACATCATGCTCATCATGCTCATGAATTAATATTTCTCACATAGTCTTCTTCTTGTTAGGTTGATTTTTGTGCTTCATTACTTTCCAGACATCTGCATCACATGTCAGAACAGGTCAGCATTAAATCTTATTTAGCAGCAGATCAGACGAACTGCAGCTGGGCTCATTTACATCTTTAGTCTTGGGAAAAATCGTGCTGAATGGACAAATTGGAGTGACACTAAATGTCTCACTTTAAATGGTAATTTGCAGCATTCCTGCTAAATATCTCTGCTATGTTTGTGAATTTCCAATTTTGTCACCCCTCTCGGCAGAAAAGCAAGGGGTTATATGAATTTTCCCCAGAGTTGTCACATTTTTCTACAAACATATTCCACCAGAATATTTTCAAGATGCCACAATCATAGACATATTATACACAATCACTATATCACTTGTGTTGTCCTTTAATTATCATTCAAATCTCTCATATATTATACAAATGATAATATAAGTAGATGAAGATGAAGTACAATGTGTACAACCAGTTCCAGTACCTTATTTACATGTTTCACAAAAATGGCTAGTCATTACAGTGTTGTTGTGTTAGACTCTGGCTGCTGGCCGCGCTTTATTCAGTTCACACTCTCTGCACTTCAACACAAATAGTACAGATCCAGCTTGAGTTTCTATCAAGTGAGCAGAGATGAGGGTTTATAATAATATATGGTAAACGCTTGAACAGACCACTCCAATGATGTTGAAGCAAACACATAACAGAATCTAAGACCCTGAGCTTCTGCTGTTTATTTATTAAATAACCCGCAGCAGTTGAAATGTCTGATAATCTAAACACAGCCTGATTTCCTTAAGAGCCCTCCAAATACACACAGTCCATCCTGTTAGAGCTAACTGTACACAGTATATTTATTCTGCCCATTTTAAATAAAGCTTCCTGCTGATAGGTTGGTCATGAGTAAATAACTTAAAATGGGGCTGTGTCCCGGTATCTCAGATTGAATCCATTTAGATTTCCTAACCATGCTATGTTTACATTTTGGGGAGAAGTGAGTTATTGGAGTGTGACCCTGCCCACTGAGGAAACCTCCACCAAAACCAAAGAACAAGAATCCCTTGCTTTGGTTACAATAATCTCTCTGGGATCACACAGATAAATAAATGTCAGTATGACATCTAGATCCTCTGTATCTAAAAACATAAGACTGTCTGACCAATGTTTTTTTAAAGAGTGTTACTAATACACTATTTAAAATGAACTGAATCATTGTCATTATATATATATATATATATATATATATATATATATATATATAATGACAATGTGTCATGTGAAAGGGGTCGCGTGTGTTTATGAAACTTGAATAAATGGGCTCTGACTCTGCAGTTCCTTTGAGCCTCTGTTGGCTCATTATTTTGGCTTTCTGGCCCCCACTCTCACTAATCTCATTTGAAGACACAGCATGCAGCTGTTTTCGGTGAGAAAGCCCTGCTAAAACCTACCTGTAAAGTTAGCAACTAGCTGGTGAGCATAGAGGGGCATTTAGCAGCTGAAGAGCCCGATGAGTTGGTATAGAACCAAACCTAAAAGAAGTGTGAATGTTATATTACACCTATAATCCAGAAGAAGTCCTCCATGTTAATGCTAATGTTGCCAATAATAACATTGCTCATTGCTAATTAAAAATAGCTAAACAATAGAAACTGATCATATTTTTGTGTCAGGATTCTATATATTACAATTTGAGACAATCTGAGAATTTTAGGAATCTTTGTGTGACTCACCGGATGTAGACTGTAAGTATTATCCTGCCATCGGGCACCTATTTTATTCCATTCTCCTCCTCCCTTGTGCTATCTGAGTCTTACTGTTTTCAAAATCACCATCGTTGCTATGGGAAACAATATCAACCTCTGAGCTAGCAACCTACACACTGAGAATGGCATGTTACCTTACCCCATCACTAACAGTACGAACGTTACCGAGCTAGCAGCTTTTACCTTTCCTTTGCGGAGATCTAGCCTTTTTAAATGTATGGATCAACTCCTTATGTGCAGAACAAGTTCTCTCACACACTAGTTTTCAGGGGTATCCAGGGCTTAGCACTACCCAAGATGATTGTGATTGGTTAACATTTTAGACCTGAAAAATTAGATCACAACCATACAGCCATTTTATTGGCGGACAGGCTCATACCTGAAGTTGTTAAAAGGTTGGAAACAGTGTCTACTGCCCTGATCACATGCCATGTTCTCAGTGTGGACACAAGCTATCAGCGGTTTCTCACAAAGATTAATTGTGAGAATCTTTTGTAGGCCTGAAAGGTTGAAAGGGTTCAGTACCTAAGAAACAACAGAAGTAACAGAAGAGATGTCATTGATTGAGACTTTTTTTGAATCCCATGTGACCCGTTGAATTCATTTTAGGACCCATAGAGGCGTCCAGCACCTTGGCTGGGAACCAGTGTTTTAAGAAAAATGATAATCTGCTATAGCACATGCTAAAATTAAATGATTAATTTGTTAAAATCAAGAAACTGCAGCTCCTGTTAAGTTTTCAGCAAAGTCTCATACCAAAGTGTTTAACCAGCTGATCCACTAGAGGACAGCTTTGAGTGACACTTTGGCTCACCTAGGCGCAAAAATGACATGCATGTATGAAGCCGCAGTACCTGCAGGGGGCGATAATGATGGGAACAATGGATAGACACAGTTCAATGTGCCACAAAGTCTGTAGTAGGATGAGGCTAGTGATGGCTGGGAAGATGATTCAGAGGACCTGCAGCAAGGTGACCAGGGTTTGAGTCCTGTGTCAGGCAAAGAGCCAGTGGTGATGTTTTGTGGAAGCAGTTATCATAGGTGATACCTTGATCTTATCTTATCTTATCTTGAATAAACCACATGACATTGTATTGTTGCGTAAGATAATGTTCCAAGGATGGATTTATTTGTGTTTTCGATGTGTTTTTGAGTGAGGTTGTGTTGCTTCTAGAAGTTCTGATTTCACTGTTGCTGTCTTTGTAGTATTGATCATATCGGACTAAATTCACCACATCAGACTAGTGCTAGGACACTTGGCCTAACCTCTGAAGTACAAAGACTAGTCTGTACTAATTACTACCTCCAACAAGGAGGCTGTGTTATCACCTGCATCCCCTTTTTGTTTGGTTGGTTGGTTTGCCAGCAGGATGCAGAATGGATCGCAGCCCAGAAAAGACCCCATTAGGTTTTGGTGCTGATCCAGATACAGGGATGGATCAAGGTTTTTTTTTCACTGTCTTTAAGATTGCAAGATAGGAATGGGGTGTTTTTCTGCATTTTTATTAATTTCTCAGAGATCAATGCACAGAACTTCATGAAAAAAAATAGCCATATATAGGTGGCTGGTATCTTTGAATGAGTTAAAAGGGAGGCTGTTGGGCTTTGGTGGAGGAACGTGCTCTGCTGAGTGCCATTATAGTTAAAGAAAGTATTAGACCATGAAGAAGTCTTTGTGTATGACTGCTGGGAAAGAGTCAAAATGTTTGACATTGTTGCAGTAAACCTTATTGGTTGAGTTTTCACTTAATGTGAATCAGTTGATGCATAGCATTCCAACTTCTAAAATCTGAAGTTTCCCTCCAATCTTTCTCTCGTTCTGTTATTTCAGACTGCAGCTCTAGGCTGACTGAGCACATTTAGCATGAACTCTTCCAGGAGAATTACATTGTGTTTTTCTTCAGAATTGCCAGTCTCTTCGAATAGATTTGTTTTTCACACAATCTCAAATGGATGTCAGGAAAATAAATAGTAGCTTGTTTGCTTTGGTGATGAAATGCTAAAGTAAAGAGATGGATATGCTTGTAGGCCGACATCAGTTGAGTAACTGCACAACGTCATATTTTACCAACATGGCTGCTCTGTGACGCTGCTTTGAACATCTTCCAAAAGCACATGAAAAGTTTGAGTAAGTGTGATGCTATTGGCTCTCTGTGATGCATTATTAACCTCATATCCTACATTAAAATGTGCATGAATTGAGTGTGTGTATGTATGTACCTTTACATTCCACCCAGTTTGTCCCTCAGTGATTCTTCCCAGTCTGTCTCTGCCTTTGGCCTCTGTGTGTCCTGTGTGTTTGAGCTTGTCTCTGTCTGTCTGTCTGTCTGTCTGTCTGTCTGTCTGTCTGTCTGTCTGTCGCTCAGTCTGTTTTTCGGGTTTCTCTGTCTGTCTGTCACCCCTGACTTTCCTTGTCTGTCTCACAACAGTCAGCCAAGCTATACAGCCGCTCAGCCAGTGGAAGAACGCTGGGCACGTTGCCAGGCAGCCGGGGCGCCAGTTGGGCAGTCCATCAGTAGCATTAAAGACATGTTATCCACCCGAGTGTATCCGCCTGGCTTAGAGCCCTGATCCCCTGTCCAAGCCCCCCCACACTGCCCCTTGACTCACTCAGGGGCCCTGGGTAAAGTGCACAGAGTCCCCATCTTGCTTTATCAGCATGGCACCCAGGCATCCAGACTGCTGCTTTAGGTCTCTTAAAACATGTACACAAATAAATGAGGAGGGTGCTTGAAATAACTGCTTTCTCATCTCCAGCCAAGCTGCCCCGCTGGTCAGGTCATTGTCTTTAAAGGGACAGGAGACCAGAGAAAGCATGCCACTGCTGACCTCCACTCAGTTTTTTGTTAAAGAATACAAAGTGAGCAAAGTTCATTTAGGCCTCTTGCAGTATAAATAGATGAAAGGTTTCACAGAGGCTTAAAAGGACTGTTTGTTTCCTGTTATACTTAGCCAGATAACGGACTTGGTGCTTTTTTCATCACAGCTAAAAATATTGCTGTTGCTCTTTTGATTGTGAATATGCAGGATTCGTACTGTGACTTGTCCTCATTCTATCTGCTTTAATACGATGGTCACTGCTTTATGGATTTACTGTTCTTACTGTTGTTGAATGGTTTAGTGTCATTCAAACGCACAGTAGCAGTTCGTAACCTCGGTTACACAAACGCCATTTCTAGCCCTTTAACAGTTCTATATTAGAGTGACGTTCACAGTAAATTGACATTTTGTCCCCACTTTATTGTTCAGTATGCCATGTACAAGTCATTTATGCAAAGGCCTTTGTTGTTTTAGGTGTCCTGATATAGAAAAGTAACAGAGGAGGTACAGTCAAATATTTCTAGAATGCTAAATTAGTCAGAGTAAGCCTTGACTTGCTGCAATTTGTTGCTGGCTGGAAAAAACTGTGGGAAACCAATGCTGGGGAGTTTTCAGTTGCAGTCAGTGTGGACATAATTGTCACAGCGGTGTCCACAACTCAGCCAAAAACTGGTCTCCATATGGTATAAATGATAAGAAGACGCTTTTAGTAGTCAGTCTTAGAGTCTAGAGCAGACAGACAGGATATCAGTCACAGGCTTGAACAATCTTGTTCGCTTGCCTGCTACCGCAAGACAGACAGGCAGCTTGACCACAGCTGTGGAAGCCCAGTGAGGACGTTTAGTGGACAGGTATGGACATAGTGTGTCTAGGAGACACACTAAAACATACATGCATAGATTAAAGAGTTTGGCAGAAGATGAGGTAGAAGGAGGCTAATGATTTGTGGCTGAATTGTGGTGTTCATGTAAGGCCTATGTCACTCTCAGGGTCCCGTTATCTTAATGTCAAAGAAGCTGGCAGCTAATCAATTTGCCAATATTTGCTAATTTGGACTACAAGAAAGGCATCTCAGACACTTTCACTGTGGTATCACGATGAAGTATTAAGATTAGCTGTGTGCTCTTGCGTTTGTACTTGCAGTTTAGCTAACATAGCTAAAAAAGATGAGCTAGCTTAGCTAACAGTGATGTTGGCTTCTTGTGTGGATGTTTTGAGTGTTTTGAGTGGGTTACCTGCTGGAGATAACCTGTCCCCTGAACTATTTGTGTGCTTTCTGTTTTTACACTGTGGCTAACTCTTGGCTTCTTGATGCAAGTAGTTTCGTGTAGCACTTTGTGACACCGAAAGTGGCATGTGAGTTATGATGACATACGATGTCTGTCAATTAAAAAGAAAATTGCGCAAGTCAAGAAAGTCACAGTTTGTCTTGGAAATGGTAGAATACCATTTAGTTTAGCTGTTGACATACTGCTGGTTCTCTTGCTGCTTAAACCTATACATTAGATGTAATGATAAGAGCTTTTGGTTTTTATTGTATCTCAATCATATGTCTGTGATTTGAATAAGAGACACATGGACACCTATTGGAAGAATTTGACATTCTCATGGCCCCAGTGTGTGTTCTTGTCTGACACTGGCCGTGTTACAAAGAAAGGACAATATCTAACGTATTGTGTGTAAGAGGTTCTGTGGGTCTTTTTGCTTTTCTGAATCATGCTGCAATCATGCTGGATTAATTTTAATGCACTCCTGAGTTGCTTTCCCTATTGTTGATAATGGCTTCACAAAAATGATTAGGAACTAGTATCATGAAAAATGTTTGAAAATGTGTAATTTTTTTAGCTTAAAACTAAATACCAGTTTACAAATGTTGTCAGTAATCGTCAAGCTTTAAACAGCATTATTTATTTCATATAGTGACACCACCTGAACTTTTGCAACTCTTTAAAAATTAAACTAAACTTAAATTAAACTTTTTCTATTATGACTGTATTAGCTTTTGTCATTGTGCATATAGTGCATATAATTTTAAATAGAATGAAGACTTTTATATAACTATATAATAATATAATTGTTCTAGTTTTTCTTCAGTTGCAACCTAAGAGTTAAACATAGCTATGTCCTACAATATAAACTGTTCATTCATAACGGGACACCATGAATGTCTTGATGATTAAATATCTTGTTTACTGTTATTACCACTTCAGTTAAAAGTGCGATACTTATGTTTAACTTTTTAGAGGATGCAAATTGCTCTACAAAACTTTCTCAATAATCTCATAAGCGTAATGATAATACATTCAAAATAAAATAGAATGGCCTTTCAAATATTGAAAAAACACCTTTTTGAACAGTTTTCTTAATCTATTCAGTCGCATGGCAAGTTGCCTGACATTTTGAGGGCTTGACTTGCCATAGCATAAAAGTACATAATCTTGGAACCTACTGAAAATCTATTCAACATTGACTGACATTGATCCAAACATGAAATGCATCAAGTTAAATTTTGCCATCCTCATTCTGTGGTACTTGTCCTATTCATTCCTTCACAAAATGTTTAAGTCCTCCTTTTCTTCTAATTCTATGCAGTGTCACCCTCTCCAGTTCTCTCTATAATGAAGACGAACAGAATTCTTAATAACAGATGTGACTGCCTGACCCATAGCATCTGTAGAAAGAAAAGCAGAACATGTTTGGTACTTGAGTTTCTCTGTGGTGATTATTGGGGGCTGCTGAATGAGCTTAGATCAACAAGTAACTGAAGGTCAGTTCAACCCGTTGAAAATGGAATGAGCCAAAATATTAAAGTGAATGGTGAGCCTGAGCTCTGTGCAGCAATTAAAAGTCAAGTTCATCAATAGAGCTATAATTCGATTTTATTCAAGCAACCATGGTCATCTTTGTCTTTCTCTCCAGTATCAGTGCATTCTTAATTTTCCTCTCATGCATATCAAATGACATGATTGAGTTTGTGGATATTAAAATGGATTGGGACATGAAAGATGGTTGTCAAGTCAAGTCAAATTCATGTTTCAAGTGTGGTGTCTGTTTTGGTTGCTCTAATTGAAATTGTTTCTGTTCATATTAGTAATCATGGAGGATTCTGCTGCTGAAGACTGAGGACATATAAGGGGATACACAAAAGGTAGGCCAGTTACCTTCTCTATATTGAATGGCCGTGAATCTGTTCGGCCATTTTCCTTAATCTTGTTGCCTTTTGATGTGGATGTGCCACTTCAACCATGTATTCAAGTATTCCCGAATTTTGAACACTGGCTCATACAAACATGTGAAAATCAATGGCTTTCTTACCCCAAATGAACCACCCACACATCTGTCCAATCAGAGGTTGATTTCACAAAGATATGTAAGACTGGTCTATGTAGTCAAACCAGTTCACTCTTGACTGGTGTAACGTGAGAAAGTTGGACAAAAATGAGGACTAAATTTAAGTCTAGAAGTTTAAGCCCTGCTCTCCCAGGAAACGTCTGAACTACTGTAAGAGCAACAGAAAAAACCTGCTGACAACCAACATTAACACCTGCTGACAATTGGCAAAAAAGGGGAAAAAATTTAAATTTGTAGTTTGCTAACAATCCTGTAGAGCAAGTAATAATAGGGTTCCATTTAAAGAGAAAGCAGTAGCCAGTAGGAATTTGGTTACTGCTTCACTTAAATAAAATGATCTTGTAAATGTTCTTCCACAAGGCACACATCGTCAGCTAGAGTGACTGAAGCTTAGAACTATGTTCTTATTCTGAAGTCCTCATTTACCCAGACTTGGTGGCAGATTTGTTCGAGATAGTTCAAGATTTTCCAGAACTGGAACATTGTTTGTTCGGTGAATATCTATATAAAGTTTATTGGATCCAGACCATAGCCAATGTCTGTCTTTGTGAAACCAGCCCAAGACCTTTCATCTGTCACAGGTGTGAAATGCCTTAGGCTGGAACTTCTCTCTTTCAATCTGCTCTAAAGAGGTAGAAAATGTTGACAAACCAAACAAAGCGCACTGATGCCATGACCTGTGTGTGTGCGGTTTTGTGTGTGTGTGGCCCAAAGGTGCTGTACAGTAAAAAAAGTTTTCTTGCCTCATGCCAATGGCATTCCCTGGGAAAATGCACTGAAACAGAGTATCGGGGGGCGGGGGCATTAAGAGTCCACATCCACTGGGGGAGCAATAAGAAGTAGAAGAAGTAAAGAAAAGAAATGTTTTTCTTTACAGTAAGCCTTGGCAGGAGATGTAGGATTTAAGTGCTCATGTCCATTTTGTGGTTTCCACTTTAGTACTTCCCATTCACACTGTCTTTGTTCTACGGTTTTTTTACTCAATTTTTAGTCTGTCATTTCTGAAAGAAGAAAGAGCACATTCCTACTCTTATCTAAATATTTTAAACTCACCCATTCTCATTTTAGTTCAGTCAGTGGCAACTGAAACAACCCATCCACCCAGTTAAGGTTGAGGGTTACTGGGAAAAGATGAAACAGTCATGGTCCACAGAGTCACAGGGCACAGAAGTGACTTTTCACTCAAATGAGAATAGCGGGTCAATCTTAAAGGTCAGTCTACCTTGACTGAGCCTGGCTTGGCATTTTCACTAACTCTGTGCGTTCACTTTGATAAGCAAGTGTGAAGCAAGAGACAGCTTGGTTTGGCTCAAAAGAACCTGAGCACTGAATCTTCAAGACACGATGTTGATGCTGCTTATGGTGACTTGCTCCTACATGCTGAACTTCGTTAAGTTTTCGGAGGCCCTGAAAGAGAATCACAAACATTTTTTGCATGGCTTCTTGATTTGGGATATCTTACAGACCTGATGGCCAATACATTCAAAGCTGAAATTAGTATATGAACTCTCAGTTAAAATGGGAGACCGACACACTTTGAGATGGGAACATCGAGGTCACATTCATCATAAATCCATTTCTTCCCTTTGATGCTGACGCTGAAACTGGCAAGTTGATGAGTGCATTTCCCTTACCTAATGGAAAATAACTGAACTGCAAAGTGATTCAAGCCAACAAATAATAATTCAAGCCAGAGCAAAGCAACTTTTTGTGAGCAATAGAAAAAGTACTATGCTCTCCTGACAGGTAACTGACTGACTGACTTGTAATCTCAAGTTTAATAATGGGAATGCAAATAAAAAAAACAAACATATTTTTTCTCTTGTAATAACACTGTGGTTATGCTCTGGTTACACTTGGTTAGGGCTAGAAAACAAACAAACATTGGTTTGGCTTAAGACACCTGGCTGAAAATTGTCGTAAGGCCTTCTTAATAATATCCAGTGGTGTAGTGCTCACAAATCTTGAAACACTATGGTGTCCAGGGGTTTCACACTTAAAAGTGCTGAAATGCAGACTTGAACCGCGGCCACTGGCCACTTTACAAAGAAAACAATTGTTACAATCAATCTATAAAAAAAGAGTATTGGAGAAAAAAAATAGAGAAGAGGAAGCATTATTCAGAATTAGATGTCCTTGGGCTTTCTTTTTAAGCCCATTTCTGAATGGTAAATCTTGGTCATGAGAAGTGATCTTGGCGTGGTAAAGGTTGGAAGGTTAGAAGTTAAGTTTCCTTTTCCACCGTCAGTATTGGCTTCTTTTTACCATTATCATGATCATTTTACATAACTTACACAAATTGGTGTCAGTGACTGAGGACCCTGAAACGCCGGATTGATGTCAGGCTGTCACTGAGACTCTGTGGCCCTGGTCCTTGCTACTGTATGTGCTCCACACTTTTGGCACTGGTCGGCCCTTGTTGGCTGCTATTTCCCTACTGAGCATGTAGAATTGGCGGCAGAGCCCATTGTTCACTCTGACTGAATGAATGAAGTGAATCAGTGCACGAGAATTGAATCGAAAAAGAAAGAGAAAACCTTCTGAGCCTGTCGCTGTATATCCATGATTTGGTGCAGTTTCTCCTTTTTTTTTCACCTTCAGCTCTTTTTTAGTGCCATTTGCAACTTTTTATCAGATATATTATTGCCAGACGTTTCCAGATTAGTGAGAAAATACGATGCTTTATTATAACATAGGTCAGTTCTGAGTCTCCATTGGTTTCAATTTTTGAATGATGAATACAGACTACCGCCACCTGCTGGGATTCAGCCATTATTTCCTCTCACACAGGTCCAAAACATACAAGCTAGTTGTCCGTCGGTTGTAGTCTTTGCTACGAGAAGAGTCAACTTTGGGTGGCGCTACTTCTTTGATGTAGGTTTGGTGTATATTAATCATAGTGTTGGCAGAAAACACTCATGAATCAATTTTGTAACAATCATCAGTTTCGGAGTTATATGCAATTACAAAGAAAGTGCTATTAAGAACACTTGATCAGGTAAACATTTACATGTGTAATTTTGTAGGGAAGAGATCAAATTGAGCATCTTGTCATTTAGTTTAGAATAATTTTTTTTGCCTAAGTTTTTCCACAATGTCATTTAGTTTGTTTTAAATCAGGTGAGTCTTCGTTGTCTCAATTATTGGTAATGAGATGTTGTGCTGTTCCATTTTGTTATTTCGGTGGATAATATGGAATCAAACTTTCATTTTGCCATTTAGTACTTAAGCTTTCCCCCCTCTTTTCCTCTTACCAAAACTGTCTATTTAAGAGAGAACAACACCAACTTCCTCTCTCTGTGTGTTCGGTCCTCTTGATGTAGAAAAAAACAGATAATAGAGACTACGTATTCCAGATACAGCAGAACGACACAGTTTCCGTAGCCTTTTTCAGTTCATCACCATAATTCGCATACTTTTCACTAGTGTTGTGTTAACCTGTACCATCGCTTCTTTGCCAGCCAGCATTTCTCAAGAGCTGTGCATTGAGCGAACAGCTTGTACCTCTTTCTGTGGAAGTTAATGTTTTCAGTAAGACATGGGGGTATCCTTCCTCCATCTTTTTCTTGGCAAACACCTCCCAGTGGTGATGTGTGTGCCGGAGTGCTGCAGCAGATTCAGGGGAAGAAATCATTGTTCTTCTTGAGGGCTTTAAGAGCTGGAGGAAGTCGTAGACAGCACTGTTCCCCCCTCCTCCTTCCTGTCTGCCTTGTTCCCTCACCCGTTATCATCTGTCTAGGAAATAAAGTGCATCACAATGTTCCCATATGGCTAAATGCACCAGAGAACTCAAGTACTTTGCATGATAAATGATTCACAGTTGGAGAACGAGTACAGCTGTAGAATGCTCTCCATGTGATAAATTGGGTTTCCATAAAGGGTTGATATCGACCTTTTATGAAAAATTGTGTATCATCAAGTCGACGTCATCCACTTTTGGAATGATGACTGTGATGCAGCTTTATTGATTACATATTTATTGTAGAATTGGTTACTGTGTGTCTGTAGGGTCAGAATGATGCATTGCATCATTTTGTCTATTTGATTGAACTGATGCATCATTTGACTGGATTCCCCTGGTCTCCACATATTCCGGACATCAGCATTGAGAGCCCACTTTGCTGACAAGTCTGGTTAGCCAGCGGTATGTACTGTGGATGCAATACTGAAGGTAAAGCAGTTTGGCTGCCCAGACCTCTCATTTTACAGCTTGTGTGGCTGTGGAGAAAATGTCAGCGCACAACTATAGGAGTGTTCTGTTTCATGAAATGAAAACTGTCTGCCCAGTACTAATCATTTTGACAATGAAAGCAACATCTTGCTACCTAGGGTATGACAACATTTCACAAGAACCTTTCCAGTTGTGTCAACCAGGTTTAAAATTAGCATGTAGGAATATACTTAGTCACTGCATCTAAAACCAAATGAATTCTCAGAACGTTCACAAAAGCAATAAAGAAAAACTGCAGGTTATCACAATGTTACTAATGATCACACTGTGTTAAAAAAAATACTATTTCAAATAATCAACCTAAACGGCCAGACAACAACACCATTCATTGCATTGTTCTGCAAAATCAGGGTTTACATTTACTGACACACCAATGGTACATGTAAAGACTTTTGCACATGTCTTCCTGCTTTGCCACCAAGTTGGTGCTGGATGTAAATGTGGACATGATTTTTGGAGAGTCTTGGCTGAGTAAGTGCTGAAAGCTGAAAAAGCTCAGAATATACCCAAGAGATCATAAGCCAAGTTGTAAAAAGAAAAACAAGCAACAGGTTTTGCGATATTTAAATACCCAAATTAGTACGTATATGCTGTTTTTTTAAGTGCATATAAATCTGCGAAAAATTGCAATGGAATCTTTTCCCACAGACAGAAGATGAGTTTAACTTTCTGTTTTTTGTTTTTTTTTTAATTCTTGTGCAGCACCTTTATTGTCTTATTAACAAATAACAACGTCTTAATAACATTCCTGATTGGACACATCATTTTTTTCCAGAGCTGATAACAATAGTAAATAAGCAGTGAGACATCTCACTTCTTTCTCATCTCTGTTGAGAGCTGCACATGTGCAGTGCAGTACAGTATTTGACACATTTGACAGAGAACACAAGTCAGAAAACACAACAGCAAGTTTTCTGACTTGTTGTGTGCATGAAGCAAACATCATTGCATTATACCCTTCGTCACATTGTTCCCTACATTGCCCCTCCTTTTTCTCTTCTGCTTGCCTACCTCCTCCCCTCCTCTAGTCTCCAATGCCTCCTCCTCTATTCCCTCTGTCTCCTCCTTTGCCTCCCTGCTGGACCTCACTTACAGATTGCCCTCCTCTTTCAATCACACTCTCCATTTCTGTCTTCTGTTCCCATTCATACCAGAAGGCATCCCTATTCCCCCTTCCCTTTCGTTCCCTATACTTCTCCTTTCTATAACTAATGCAGCCTCCCACTCTGCCTACATCTGGAGCTGCTGCTGAGCCGTCTTCTTAAATTCCTGGCATGTTTCGTCTCTGGGACAGGCATCCTCCGGCTGGCCGACTCCACTCAGGCTCCAGCAGCATCAATTACACTGTGTCCTCACACAACCTATGCACAGTTATATGTTAGGGCCCACACTATATACACGGTTCTAGCTTATATTCACCAGTATTTTTCCATGCTGAACATGAAGAGCAGCTGCTTAAAGCAGTTGTGTTTAATGAGATGCCAGCTCCATTGTCTTTCATGCATGTTTATTGGAGCCTGTGATGGCTGTTAAGAGGAGTACAACGAGGATTAAATCATATATATAAACAGACTCGCGCTGGATGATGTTGCCATCTCACGACCCCATAGTGCCTCAACATTTTCCTAGAACTAAAGCCACCTACGAGTTCTGAAAATCAGCCTTACAAATACGAGGTTTGAGAGGTTTTGGAAGAAAAATAATGTATTTCAGAAATGATAAAAAAAAAAA
>CAEMYA010000041.1:1743482-1757404 GCA_903131615.1 Diplodus sargus
TTTGTTTTGTTCCCTCGTGTGTTTTTTTTTTTGCGATGGCCACCCTTTCGCTGCAACAACAGCCTCATAGCACATCCTGTGGCCTTCTGCCATTCAGATAAACAGGGAGGGCTCTCTGGCAAGAGAAGTCTCGTGCCTGTATTGCGCTTTATCACAGTTTGATTAAAGCAGACAGACTTTAGATACGCCAAGGAGGCCATTCACAGAGGCTGCACTCATTATGAGGGCGTTTACAATTAATAATGCACCATTAACAGTGAAATTTTGATTTAACAACTTCAGTAGCAAGATCGGCACCCAGAGAGGTGTTTGGTGTGTGCCAGAAATCTTTGCCAACAATCTTGTGCTGCTATATAATGCAGATTGTGTAGAGTGTGGCAGGGAAGCAGAGACAGTGAGCAACATTTTATTTTGTTTCCTTTTGGGATTATACATACTTCTTGAGCATGTCTGCCTTTGTGACATTCCCCCACTTCTGGGGCCAGATGTATAAACAATGTGCTCTCACAAAACACGTGTCTGAAATATGAACTGGTATTTAGAGAGGAGACTGTGCATAGAGGATGTATGTTCCTCACATATACTTCAGACTGGCTGCACATGCTTTTCTGGAGAAAACTGTAAGTGAAACACTGAGGTGGACATGAAATACAAGGTGACAGAAAAATAGTAAAACCTTCCTTGTTTACTGTATGTTGATTGCCAAGTTGACTGACAGCATTCAGTAGAATGTCTCTCAGAGGCGCAATTATAAGCAACATTTTCAATTATTTATGAGTGACACATTATATCATTCTTTTCATTTACATTAGAGTCATTCATTACGTGTCAACGATCTTTTCATTTGATGCTGAATTGTGAAGCACTTTGAAAAGTGAAAATGAGCACTATAGATCAGTCATTGATCCTCCTTCTATGAAAAGCCACAGCCGTGCGTAATGGCCACACATAATGAGAACCTTGCCGATGTAAACCTTTCTTTTCTTTGCTGTTGTTCTCATTGACAGGTATAATGAGTGGCGAGTGGCCAAACGTATTGACGTGCAAACAGATGTTTAAGGGCGTTTCTACATCCATTTATGGATAATTGTTGGAGTGGAAACTAAGCTCCTGCATGTGCAGCCATTTCCACAGTGATACAAATTAAGAGAATCATGCCAACACACAGATTTATAAATCGGACAAAAAATGTGTTTACATATATATACAAAAGGTGCGTCATCAAGGCAAGTTTAGCAGGATCCAACACAGTTGCTGGTAGCAGTCGCTCATCTCATATTGTCCGTATCTGTGTGACACACTGAGGTATGTGACAACATTTTGGTATTTGACAGCATGGCAATAACACCAAGCTGTAGGATCTATCCCTGAAGTGGAAATCATTCTGTTTTTCTGAGTAGAGTTGATCCCATTAGTACTGGTATAGCCGGGCGTAACTTGAGTTGAAATAATATATGCTGTGAATGCAGTGTGAGCGTAAACTTCCCACTAGGTTACTGGCATGTTAAAAAGAGAAAATGATAACCTGCAGCCCCACCACACTTCTACCAGATGATTATTTTTCTCTGTGTTTGGCTTCTTTATCAAACTCGCACACAATTTTGTTTAACATTCATTTATTTTTAGAAGTAATATGTTACTTTAAAATATAAGCAACTAGTAATATGTTATATATTGCATTTTGAAAGTAACTTGTCCAACACTGACAACCAACTGAAACAACATGAATGCATTCAAAGGGATGCTGTCCAAAAGTCTGGGTCACTGTCCCCTCGTATGATTACCCTGTCTCCCCCTCATTTTGACGCTGGCTTTTCACCCCAGCTTCCAGTGTTTCCCTCGGAACAGCTATAAACACTTTTGCGGTTAGTGTGAACTATGTATTACGGTCAATATTTCATTTTGAATATTGCAGAATATCAAATGTCATCTTGTTTGGTGGTGATGTTATATGTCAATTAGGGCTCAATTGAGGATGAAAAGAAAAGAGTAAAGAAAGCCTTCAGACACTCTGCCGATAGCCCCAGCATCATTGATAATACACAACCTCAGCTTGGCTCCATCAGTATGGCAAACCTTGCAGCCGTCAGCCTAGTGTCTACTTAATGTTAAAGCACAGTCCAGAGAAGCCATGGAAACAAGCAGGAATTGCCCCAGTCGTCCAGAGCCATACCCACAAAACAGGGGTCACCATGTTCCACAGTGGAAAGAGCTCCAAGGCATTCATTTTGATCATTTTGTGGGATGATTGCACGCAGAGATTGCCTCCTTTTCTGAGCGGCTTGTCTGCAGCTTGCTGAATTCTGGCCTTGAAATCATCCTGGTCTCTCCCATCTGACGATCAGACATTTCTCTTTGTGTTTCGCTCCCCAGCCCAATGTCACACTCCTTTGCTGCTGGACCTCTGGAATTGTTGTCAGCAAACTTAATGCGCTAATGGCACGTTGTGTTTTTTAATTGAATGCAATACTACTGATTGTCGATAGTATGTTTCCATTTTGTACTGTGAGATACATTTAGCTGCTATTATAATCTGGGGTTCAGTAGCAAATCAGTGATACATTTAGAACTCATTTTGTCTCAAAAGCAATGAACGAATCTTATCTCAAAACATAAGATTGAACAAAAGCATTGATTTTCTCTCTTGTATTCATCTCACAACTGCAGCAGCAGCAGCAGCACCAGCACCCAGACAGTGTCTGACAAATGCATGATGGGTATCGGTGTGGAGTGGGTGGGTGGGGAGGCAGAAAAATTGACTGGCAGAGTAACGAATGGCAGGCAGCCAGACTGTCAGCTCACAGTGGCTGTCCTTCATGGGGGGGCTGGCAAATGAAAATGACAGGAAGAGAGGAGAGGAGGAAGAGGGAAGGACAGAGAGAAGGACAGAAAGAGGGCAGGGTTACTTGAGTACCCCCAAATCCTCCAACATGTGGATTTGCAAAGGAAGCGGGTCAAATACAGACTGATGGCTTTTATCTTGTGGCCTGGTTTTTGCTTAAAATCTCTTCAATACAGCTGACAATGCAGCCTGTTTTCACTCCCAGTGCAGTAAAAACAGCAGCCGGATCAGTGGACTAATGCTACTCAGCTTGATGCTGTTGGTACAGTACCCCTCTTGCTTCACTTGTAAAATAAGATACTGAACTTAATTCACTTGCCAGACTTTACTTACATGACGAACTTGCATCTTATATTATGTTATGTGACTTAGCTGAGTGGTTATAGTTATTTTAGCCCAAAGTATTATCTTTTCCCAAACATAACCAAGTAGTTTAGGTGCCTAAACCAAAACTGTAACCAAACTGCAAACCTCTCAAATTCAACAGTGTCGGTATTTATAAGTTCAAGAACTTTACAAAAATGAAATGCAGTATTGAAAATGTTGGTTTAATAGCAATAAAACCCCATGTTTGTACTTTGCTTCTTAATAATTAACTTTTCTAAACTGCATGGGTTTATTTAGTTTATTAAGCTATTAATCTCGGATTTCAGTTTGTACACAGACAACACTCTCACATTACTCATATTTGTAATTTAATTTTGATTTCTGTTGGCTACAACTCACAGGAATCAAGTTGGCTACTGCTAAAAAGAAATTCTAAAATGCTGTTGATCCTGTAGAAGAAAGAACACTGTTTTAAGGGATTTTAATTGCAATGAAAATATGAACAGAGTAATAAAGCACTAGTTTAGATCTTGTTTTTGCCAGCCTCCACTTGAAGTTTTTGTAGAAGTGTACTGAGGTAGTAGGTCAGTGTGTTAACAAACAATGACATGGTTTAAAAAGCACTTAAGATACTGTTGCTTGTAAAGTGACAGCTGATGTGTATAATACTTTTAGCTAATAAATACTGTGTAGTTCATCTATAATCTAATATTTTATGGATGGTCGGTATAAAGATAAAATTGATGTTCATAAACCTTTACAATTGTTTAATAAATACATACATGGTTTCTAAAGCATGTCATTGTTTGATGGCAGTGAAATAACTATTAGCTAAAGTTTAATTGTAAATATACTATTTATTAATGATGGTTATCATAAAGTGTTACCATTTTTTTTCTCATAGCTGAGTTTTCATTCACATATGGTATTTAGTTGTGTGAGCTACAGTTTGATTTGCTTTGAACACATCAGATAGTTTGATTGGACCAAAGTTTTGGCTTGACCATGGGTGTCAGACAGAGACTTCCATCATTATTTGGGAAATGTTAGCCCATGTTGGTTACAACTGTGGAAGCCGATGGAGTCTGGAGCCATCTCAGGGCAGCGGCAGGGCCAGGCTGTGACCTGCAGGGATGGCACTGCAGCATCCATTTCATACTGTAGCATGAACTGTGTTACACTACATTCAGAATCACAGCCAATTTCACTGCCGCCCAGGCTATTTCAAGCTACAATTGCTTCCAAAGTTAATTTCAAGTCCTGCTGTCTGATTGGACAGCGGAGAAAATTCTGCCTGGAATTTTATTGGTTCCATGCAGCTGTGTGCCTCAATAACTGGTCTGCATGACTCTGCTCACAGGCAGATTTGTCCACAGGGCTGGAGGTTTCGCTGGCCAATCACAGATTAAAAAAACGCAACAAAAGAAAAAAAAAAAAGAAAAAAAAACATCTGTTGCTGTGAGCCAGATACCATACAGATGCTAATAATGGGATGTAATGGGCTGAGTGTGATTAAAAACGTTGTAGCTACAGTTTCCTCACCACATTTATATCTGCCAAAGGCTGCAGCTCTGCCGGCAGAAAACAATTTCAGCAGTTTGCATTGTATCATATAGCCTCTTAATTAAGTGTCAAACATTACCCAGTCAGTTTTTCCACCTATGCAAAATACTTTAATATCTAAAAGCTGTCAGGATGTTTTAATGATTTTTGTCTTTTATAAAGAATAGTTTGTTTTGAAAAAGGAAAAAAAAACACCCCAGAACATCTACAAACATGCTGGTTCACCCTGCTTTGAGCTGCTCACCTACAATGTGTCATGATGACGAATAGATTGTCTTCCATTCTTTCTGGATTCACATTGTGACGGACATGCTTGAATCTGTTCAGACATTCTTTTTGTATTTGAATGTAAAATGACCCTATTAAGCTGTTCATGATCTTCCCATTCATGTCAGTCTGTTGTGTCTGGCAAAATGTTGATATCAGTCTCTCCATTCAAAACCTAGTCCTTCAGTTTGACTCAGTTTTGGTCTGTTTGCTTCAAGTCAGTCCCTTCTTCCCCTGCTGCCCTCGAACTGAGAAGCACCTGACTCAGCTGTGCACTGCTGTTAGATGCTCAGAGAATCCTGTTTAAGAGTTTGCGTGCACATTTTACATCAGGGACAAAACCTGAAAACTTCTCTGTCCTTTACCTGCATGGGTGCTTTTTTTATTTTATTCTACCCCGTTAGTTAATTTGATTGTTGAGATTAAAGCAAATATCAAACACAAGTGAACATGTTCTTACATTTAGCTAACAGTTATTTATTTATTTCATTTTATTGGTTACATAAATAACATATGCTATTAACTGTTTAGCTGAATTGAATCTCACTGTTTGTCTTTACCCTTTGTTTAATACTGCCACGTAGGTGTGTGTGTGTGTGTGTGTGTGTGTGTGTGTGTGTGTGTGTGTGTGTGTTTCTTGCAAACGTACTGTTCATACTAATTATGATGTAAATGTTGTGTGTCTCAGCTGCAGTATGTGGATTATGTGTCTTGGGTTTGGACAACATTAGCAATAATTTCTGAGCATGCACCGTCAGCTTACTCTACCCAGAATGCATTGTGTCTCTGCGTCCAACGCTGGACTGCGAGGCGGATGGATTTTATTTAATTATTTAATCTGATAGCATTTCAGGTGAGAAATCAACTGTATAGATTTCGCTGTTTTAGAAAAATTGATGAGTCATGCAGCCCGAGCGTCTGTTGGGGAAGACGACTTCTGCAACAGCTCTTTCTACTCTATTGTATTTATTCTGTTTATTTTCCTGACCTAAACTAACACGACTGAAGTTAAACGCTGTTTTAGATAAACTTGAGTAGATAACAGACGGAGCCAGGCACAAATCCTCCTCCTCGTGGATCTTTTCTCCAGCAGTCTCCTCCTCAGCTCAGCCGCCTGCTCTTCTGTTTCGTGTTGCTGGCGTTGCTCTCTCCAACTTTAACCTTAATAGTTATGTGACTTGAATTCTTTATTGTTTGAATCAAACATGAACCACAAACAATAAACTTTACTGTGCTTCTTTCCCTTTTTTCTCTACTTTGCCTTAAAGAGTGTCTGGTAAATATAACACTGAGTAGTGGACATAATGTTGATTTACAGCCACACTGTAAACTCATTGTTATTCACTAATTGTAAATCCTCGGCATACATGGTTGAGATATAAAAACTGAAACATGTAATGCTTCTGAATGATGGACTGTGTCTGGCCCAAAGCCTGGTTGTTTTACGTCACCAGAATATGGGATATATGGACTCAGCCATAAGCAGAGTTCAGTGCTGCTGTCAGTCTTATGGTTATTTCTATTCCCATTTTTCCTTTTTATGTTCTCTTTTTTTCTATGGAAGCCATTCTTTAAAAGGTCAAATATAAAACCGTGCTATCCAGTATGCTTTGAAAGCCTCGGCCCCTGTTTTATGGATGGACCTTCAGTGTACAACTCATTATGTTGGAGAAATCCTTATTTTTCACCTCTGAGCCTCCCTAAGCCCCACAGCTCATTTAATCACAGTAATCATTGAAGACATTGTAAAATAAAAGCACTTTTGTCATATTTTCTACATGCTATAAAAAAACGTCCTCGAGGCCAGAGCTGCTGATGCTACCTGACAGGCATAGCCGAGCACCAAATAAGACCGATGAGTGTTCGGCTCAGCAATGGCTTTTATTTTTTATAGAGAAATTTCTACTTCCTTTTAGAATCAAAACAATCTTCAAAAACGTTCATTGCATTAAGGAGCACGGATTAATGATTTACAATCTAGTAACATGTTTCTATGAACAAAAATGTCATTGACTCCACACATGCCCCATTAAATATTTAAGATTGTATTATAACAATTAGCTCTTATTGTTCTTATCATGCACTTATGAGCACTGAGTGTTATCTGAGCGTCGCTGCAGCACTCTGCTCTGCACAGCATGCTCTGATTTTGCTCTTTTGCTTTCACTGTGCTTATCTGCAACTGGCACAAAGTGAGCTATTGCAATGACCCCATCCAATCAGCTGCAAACACACAGTGTCCACTTCCTGGTCTTTATCGACCCGTGACATCTGATTGGGCTGAGAGGGGCACAGATGCCCTCTTCCTCTCATCCTGATATCGTAGTCCTCATCAGAAATGGTTGACACGTTTGGGCTGTCTATTCCCATATGTGTTTTGTTTTTGTTTTTTTATCATTTCTTTACATTTCCTGAATGGCAGAGCAAATAAGATAAAACGTGAATGATTCCTGCTGGAGGAATGAGGTCATTACAGTGGGGGTGGGGGGGGACATAAAACACAGAAAATAGAAAAACATGCAGGAGTATGTGAAATGTGTGATGGAAACCATACAATATCAGAGAAATAGGGTGTATACTGTATCATCATGAAGATGTGTCTCTCAGACAGGCAGTAGACAGCGGCGGTAATGGCACCCTGCTTTCAGTGGCAGCACCAGCTGTGCCCGATCCAAATGGGCACCGACAGCAATTCAGGACGAGCAGGGTCAGATGAGGACACAAACACAGAAGGGGGAGGGGCGTGGAGGGGATAGGTGGTGGGGCGGGCAGAGAGATGGCGAGCAGAGGAAGAAAGACAAGGAAGACGAAAGGGATTGTGAGGAAGGGGGGAGGGAGGAGGAGGAGGAGAGAGCGTTTGGTACGATGAAAGAACAAAAGGACAGCGAGAAAGGCAAACAAAGGCTGGGCGGCAGGGTTAGACCCATGAATCTGTTCGTTGATGTATGCTGCCAATAATGGCCACGTGATGTCACAGAATCATCATCCACCTCTGTATGATGCATATTGTTTCTATATCTGACTATAAAGGATTGTGTTTTGCATCATGTGTTTCAGTGAAAAGTTGAAGTGCCCTAGTTACCTGGATGTCTGTAACTATACTTTATTTAGGAGAACCGAAAATATTTTTTTATTGAACAAAAGAAGCCACTGTTCATCTGTGTTGAGTGTTTAAATGTGCACACCTCATCATTTGCATCTAGCAGTACTTGTGTGTGTTGTTTGAATACAAAGAGCATGGAGTGTTGGATACATATGTAGGGCATCTCACTGTGATACAGGAGAACAGAGTTTGTGTTCTTAAACAGACCTTTACCAAATGTTTTGGTTGCCTAACAATAGCCATACTTTCATATTTTGCTTGCCATAAGATAAGATGAAATGAGATAAACCTTCATTAGTCCCACAGTTGGCATTGTTAAAGCCGCAAAAATGAAAAATTGGAATTTGGATTTTGTTCAGTTTATTTGCACTTACCTGATACCACTAAAATTCTCATTTTCTATATCTGAACATGTCAAACCAACAAATCACACTGAAACGACTGAATAGGTCGGCGTCTTACAAAACGACAAACTACATCACAGTTCCAATAAACAATCCTTGCAGCGTAAGGTGTCAGGCCTTCATCGTACACTCACAGTTTGGTAAGGTTAAGGCATACATTGTGTTAAGTCTTTAACTTCCGTTATTTACATTACATAAATTATTTAATCTGGATTATGGACATGAAGTAACTTCACTACATTAGTAAGGTAAAGGAAATCACCATTGACTTCTGTTTTTCACCTGAAAAGCATGAATAAAGGTCCTGTGCTTCTTTGACACAATCTCCTGCCTATACAGACTTTACACTCTTTATGCTACATGGCCTCACTTCCTCCTTTGCAGCTGTAATACTTATAATACTTACTGCAGCCACTAGAGGTTGCCACCAAACAACAAACTTAACAAGCTGCTTTCATGTTGCATTTCTTTAAATCACCTACTACATATATATATATATATATATATATATATATATATATATATATATATATAGATAGATAGATAGATAGATAGATAGATAGATAGATAGATAGATAGATATATACAGCTTCACAATGAATGCCCTCACTCTAAACTTTGGCACATTTTTACTCCTTTCACCTTTCTGAAGACAAAGCATAGCATGAAAATAGCTATTGCACTCGATGCTTAGTAATGAAACTGTTGAACTTCTAAGCAACTGAATATATGGTCTTTGTGGGTGGGAGGGAGCTGGAAGTTAACTTGTTATCACATCTCAATAAATTAAAACTCATTCCTCATAAGTTGCGTCTTGGATGAATCTTTATCAGTCAGCAGGGCTGACTCATTCCAGCTTTATCTGTCCTTCCCATCTTGTCTGCCTGTAGCTCAAGATTCAATCCTCTTGGCTTTGTCTTTTCCCAGCACAACAGCAAGATTCCCAAGAGCGAAGCCAAATAAGATCGCAGATAAACGTTAAAACCCTTATGAGGAAAACACAGAGGGGAGACTACCAGTCCAAGCCAACAGATGCTGATTAGTGGCCTTTCCAGAGGGGTCTTTTCTCTCTTACAAGTCGATTTCCAAAGAATAAATTAGTGACCGTGCAATAAATTAGTGACTGTGCAGTACAAGAATGTTAAGGAGCTTGGCATCCCATCGAAGATTAGGAGAACAATTGATAAGTCCATTCTGTGGTGGTCGTCAGCAGGTGCTCCTCTGCTTTTATGACTTATGTCTGTGATCCTCCTTTAACACATATCAGAGGAACCTTTTTCTAGTGGTTGTGACAATACACATGTTTGGAGCTGTGGTTTACTCTTACTGTAAAATATGTGATTGTCTGAAGTTGTTGCAAATACATGTATTAATTACTTTTATTTTACTGACCATAATGAATGTGACTGTCACGTTGAGTCCCTCCCCGTCTCTCTCAGTTGCCTTTACAAGGAACTGTGGACTATTTGTTGAAGCAGTTTAATGCTGCTGGATTGTGGATTTCTTTGAGAGGGACTCGATTTCTTCCGCCACAGTCCAAAGGATGTGACTTTATGCTCCATCTTGAGCGCCTCTCTCCGCTCTCTAACAGAGAGCACCAGCAGCTAACGCAGAAATGGAAGCCACTGATATAAACACGAACTGTCGGTTTCCAGCACAACACAAGTTCCACAGAGTAACTAAAAGTTACTCATCGCCGACTCCTGAAACAGAAACAGTGGCTTCATGGCTGAAAGTCTTGTCTTTGTTTTAGCCACGCATCCACCTGTCCTCCTCCTGGTGTAGACTTTGCCAGACTCCTTTACCTGACTTCTTCTTTTGCCATCATCATACTTACCAATAAAGAAAAAGAAATATTGGTCATAAGTTATAATATTGTAATAAGCTGTTATCACAGCCGATCTATATGGTGACTCAACTGATGATGATGTTTTGGTTGCAGCTTTGTCGGAGATATCTTGCCGGTAATGCCATAATATCTCTGTTTGACCAATTTTACCTAATACAAATTGAGGAGCTAATTGATTTGGGTGAAATGAAAAAACAAGATCCAGATGCAGAAATGTGTTGCCATAACCTCATTTTATCAGAATTGGACACTTCAGGTCTGTGCCCCCTGACAGACAGGATCCTCTGCTGTTGGCCTCTGAGACACTCCCCAAAAAAACCAACTGAGGCGGAGTGTCGCTCTTCTCTCCGCTGTTAGAAGGACAACCAGCATTGGTCGGTTGCGGAGCCGCCATTTTATGTCAAATGGACTCTGGGGAAGATTAGGAGATACTTTTGTCAGACAGGCCGTGGCTGAATAGAGAGAAAGAAAGGGGAAATTTAGAGAGTTTGAGGAAGAAAGAGGCAGCGCAAATGAAACTGGACGATGAAGAGCCATGGGGAGACCGAGAGAAATAAAAGGGGCCGAGGAGGGAGGGAGAGGTAAGCGATAGAGAGAAGGCCAAATGTGTCTGGGAAAGTTTTGGAGCTGAGGTGCATTGTGGGAGAGCAGACAGTGTGTCTGGGGGGTCTGAGGTGTGGATTAATGCCAGCGATTGGAGGAGGGCTGCCGCAGTTGTGCGTGAGCAGAATATCAGACGGAGGGAGAAGAGAGAGAAGAGAGGAGAGAAGATGGAAAGGGTACAGACACTGAATTTTGGAAAGGGGTGATAGTCTCCGCCTGAAGACACTAAAGACAAGCCGCTCACGCTGCATGAAAGAAAGTGCCAGTAAACTTCAACAAAAATGTAAAACAGCGCACTTATAGAGTCCTCATTTGCATGGGGTTTAGTTTATAAGGAGCTGTTTAAATTAAGGGTTGGACGAGGATTAATCCTGAAGTGTGTAAGTGGGAGGACAAGGAGGATCATTCTATAATGTTTCAGCCCATTTAAAGTAACATGGAGTCAGCCTGCAGAGAGCTGCTAGTCAGACCAAACAGTCACGCTTACAGTCCAAGAAAGTAAAACTCCAGTCTGGGTTTATCATGTGCATTTGAGGCAGAACCCCTAATCCACCATCTATGAAATGGCACCATACAACTTTCAGTTCTGTATGAGAAGCAATTTGAAGGGATTACAAGGACTGCAGCAAACACATCTCAGGAAGACCGACTCGGGCTGAAGGCTTGACACAGTAAAATTTCATTACAGCGAGATTATTGTGGATCGACTTTGAGTTTATAGCATTTATTTGTTTTCTAGTCCCTGGAGGAGACTTTATGCTAGTTATCTGTGTGCCAGAGGTTGGACTGGAGTCAGTGTGTGAAGGCCAGTGAAGAATGGACCAGAGGTCAAACAGGGGCTCCTTCTTTAGCCCCTCGTTCAGAGTGCAGGAACAGTCCATCAGCTGTTAGTCTGGTGCACGTATATTTGTGCTGTTTTCTCGTCGGATTACTTGACATGTTTTTGGTGACCCTGAAATCACAGCTAAAGGCAACAGTTCACAAACCATTGAAAGGGAAAGATTACTCCGCTATACAGATTTTTGTAATTGTATGTTTACATACAGCACAAAGCAGGTTAGCTTGTTTTTAGTTGCTTTATCATAATCATTCTTTAATTATAACAGATTGATGGATGGACATCGCCTGTTGAATCATTTTTAACGCTCTGTCTCTTGTACCAAAGAACAGAAAAGATTTGTTTGGACTTTCCCCCGAGTTAGTTCCTCTGACAGTAATGGGAGATTGAAGCCTGTGAGTCTGAAGTCTACTTCATTGTTTTAACTTTAAAATTAAAGTTCATCCAAAAACGCAAATCGGGTTTTCGTCTACTCATCCCCATGTCAGTTGAAAGTAAAACAATCTCCAGCTGCAACACTGTTTTACGGTGAAGCTCCAGAAATGTTTTGTGGACTAGGAAATCCACCTGACCTTCCATCGGCATGATGGGAGGAGATGATGGCTGCTGAAAATAACTGTTATTCTAAAAAACTTTTTTTTTTCAGCATCTATTCTGGATGCACTCACCTTTTATCTTCATATTTCTTTCAGTATTTTTCTGTTTTTTAAAAGGGCACCCTGTTATGATATTATGAGTTGCTTACATGCCTTTGTGAAGAGGCTCTACAAAACACTGGCAGGAGTTAGTGAACAACTTCAGGATTTTGTTCAGAGATTGTGAAGGATCCCTGTGACAAAAGTGATCCAGGGCAATCATGAAACATGAGAGGCATGAACTGGGGTTTGTCTGAATGTTATTTGTGAGGAGTTGTGCTAGAATTACGGCAACAATAGCAGAGCTGCTGTGATTGGCCTTCATTACTAAAAGTTTGTCTTTTGGCACAAGATTAAAAAAGGGCATGTTCATTGAGAGATAGGACTGCTTTGGTAGAGGTTCGGTATAGTTCTTTGGTCTCTGACCTTAACTGCAATGGGATCCATAATTACCCAGATGAGTAGTTGGATTTTATTTCTGGGCGATCTATTTCGTCCACTTGAATACCCAGAATTCTTGTAATGTAATGTCATCATGCCCCTGTTTACCAAACCAGCCAGTCTGTGACGCCCTATGCCAAAGAATGCCAAAGAGATGAGGGAGGGAAACAGATCATTTCAGTGAGTCCAGCGTTCTGTGGACGTTAGCGCTCAGGCACTGCTGTAAGGAGATAGCTCGTATTGTACTCTCAGGTTTGAGTTCTAGGAGATATCTCCACCCTCTACCTGAATTTAATTTGGAAAAAAACAGGGTAAGCTTGCAGCACCTCAGTGGAATATGTGTATCTTTGCTACTGCAGCTTAAATTGAAACTGTCTCTCTGTCTCCATGTGCTGTATTGATTCGCTTGGCACCCACTTATGTCCCGTAATGGAACAGAGCTCATGTGCTGTCAGTAGGATTTGGAGAGCCGCACGACCCTACCTATTAATTCAGAGACTAAACAACACGACAAACAAGTCCAGCATTTCAGGTTTGCCGAATGTCGGCCACTCTCACGGTCCTATTACTGGAGCTGGATGTTATCGTAAGATATCAGTGACAGAGAATGTTTTTTCGCAGTATTATGATACAGTCAAATCTGGAGCTGCTCCCGAGCTGTGAAAGGCAGGCATATGGAGAAATGGTCTGTATCGGTGCCTTGGTAAACTAGAGCCAAGTCCCGAAATGACTCCTTCTTTTCTATTCGCAGCTGAGGCTAACTAAAGATTGGTATTTGTTTTTGGTGCATGGAAGCTTTCCAAGAAATGTGTGTGTGTGTGTGTGTGTGTGTGTGTGTGTGTGTGTGTGTGTGTGTGTGTGTGTGTGTGTGTGTGTGTGTGTGTGTACGTCTTCATGTGCACTTATGTTAGTGCATCCATGAGTGTGTGCGTGCAAGCCAGTCAGTCTGCTTCTGGCTTTGTGGGACACTCTGGGAGACGAGGATACAAGTGTGTGTGTCCAAGTGTTTATGTGTCGGAGTAGTGGGGCGTTTTGGGAAGAGAAGGACTG
>CAEMYA010000041.1:1772383-1837632 GCA_903131615.1 Diplodus sargus
GTGTGTGTGTGTATGTGTGTGTTTAGCAGTTCTTCCCACTGCAGAGGAGTTCACTACCCCTTCCTCCCAGTCTTGTCGGTGAAACAAGATGGCGTCGCAGCTCCACGTGGGCTCATACCCACTTTCTATGACCAGAAAACCGTGGAGGTCCTTTTTGTAATGGCACACCTGGGGCGTATTTCTTCCACCACAGCGCTGAAATTGTTGATGCGCTTCTCAGAACTGTATCTTGGCCAACTGAGAGATTTAGGATTTGGGGCAGATCCAGTGCTTTCGTTGTTTTTCTTGTTGTTTTTTTCTCTCGGTCTGTGTATCAGCTGCCAAACTGTATGCTGTCTTGTCTGCAGTCTGGAAGTTTTCAATGTGCTAGTCGGGTGGATGAGTACATTTTCATCATGATTTGCCTGTGTGTGTGGGTGCATGTGGGTGCGCGTGCGTGTGTGTGTAGGTCCACCCTGACTAAAGCCAGTTTAAAGGAGCTTGGGGATTGTGTGCAGCCAGATCACACCAGCAGATTAACCAGGCTACACACTAACCTCATTAATCAGAGAGACTAATGTCACCAACAATGTGTCAGCAGTTACACACACACACACACACACACACACACACACACACAAACACCTGCATTAAAATTGTTCCCTTTGTCTCTACCTAATAGAAATCCAGGTAGTGATGACTGGAGGCTGAGCTCGTCTCCTCTTCAGTGTCAGTGTTGTCCTGCTGCAGGTCACGCTGGATTTAAAGACACGCTGGAAATCCCCTGATGAATCAACATTTAACCCTTTACTGCCACGTCAGCCTAAAAGCTGCAAACATTTTCTGGGTGTTTGAAGCAAAAGAGCTCATCGTCTCTGGATCATTTTCTGCCTCCACAGCCTTGATACGAGGGAGCCGTGCAGATGTGATCAGCCACTCTGAGTCTGCACAGAAAGAGATTTGATTTTGAGGCTTCGAGTTGGTTTCTCTTTCTTTATTCAACTGAGCTGGCACATTTCTGAAGGACTATATCTCTAATCTTTTTGATGATGATGGGCTTGTCGTGCAGCAGTTGGATCGGGAAAAGATATTATAAGACCAACAAACCTCACATAATGTGAGACTTTGATTGTATCTGAGTCATTTAAAAAGATGTTTAAATAATTACGTACCTGCTCTCCCATAACCCTAAAGGGTATGGGATATCCCTTTTAATACAAATTTTACCTTTTAATCTGACTCTTTTGTTAAGGGCAGCCACTTTTTAAGCAAAGTTTCCAGCCTCTCAAATGTGAGGTTTACATGTTGCTCTATGTCATGCATGATTATAATCCAAGTATCTTTGATTTTGGGACTGTTGGTCAGAAAAGGTGGACATTTGTCACATTTGACATTTTATGGACAAAGCTTGTCAAGAAAATAAAAGGCAGATTAACCAATCGTGAAAAACAGCCCAGGGAAGCTGAAGTGTCACTGCAGATGTACAATATCTTAAAGTCATCTTTAAAAGCTAGAACATGGTGTACTTTATGTGCCTCTAGTACATACATTTTAATACTACACTGTACAGTATTGCAATTTGGGACATAATTTGCTCAGCATATGATCTCATGTGTTACTGTTTTTGTTTTTGTATTTCAGCTCACCTTTTCTATGTTTTACTGGTGAATTTTCAAAATGTCGCACGGTGTTAATGTTTTCAAATGAGTCCAAATGAATTCCAATTCATTAGGTCTGATTGTGAGATCCAGCTGTGAGATCACGGTGCGTTATTCACCTCAGTGACACTGAATGTTTTGTGTTGTCTGTGTTGGTCAGAGTGCATTGTCACTTCCATGTTCCACTTCTTCTACAAGGTGAACGTCAAATCTACAACTTACAAGGATCTCTCTTTTTTTTGGTGCATCTCTTTTATTAAGCCACTGCAGATTAAATATTACGTCTGTGATTACCACAGATCATTACCAAAGCTGATGCGTATGGCAAACGTATATGAAATGAGTCTATATGCTGTGAATTTATAGTGTATGGACCATGTAGACTTCATGATCATGTTACGTTTATATAATGATCTGTAAGACAGCAGAGAGTTTAATTAATGTGTTTCTTCATTTTACTTCTATATTGCTCCAGCAACTTTATAAAGATCATGACTAGATATTGTATCATACTACAGTATAACATATATCAGATAATCACACTTTTTTCCCCTTCCAATATATAAAGCACTGATGTGAGAGCAGTACAGTAGGCGCAGTGTTCTCTTCAGAGGCCTGGTATTGAAATAGAGACGTCTTACAGTTGTGTCTAAATAAAGCCTTGATGCTGTCGTTTCACATGATTGTCAATTCTTTCATCTGTCGTGCTTATTAATAGAAGCTCTGAGTGAGATGTGGGATTTTTTTTTAAACAGGCATGTCATCTGGCATGTTGCATATTTTATCTGTAAAGGTATTTATATACCTTTTTTTAAGTCTTGAATCTGTTTCAACATGATTAATTCTTTGGCGTGATATTTGTTTCTGCAGAGCTGCCAAGATATATTACAACATCCTCTGTGCTGACCACAAAGAGGTGGTACAGCAAATGGACCGAAATAAAGATGTTAATACAGTTTGGTTGACAAGCAAGTTCTCACTAGTCTCACAACGCTTGCAGTAATTAGTCCATATGATCTGAAAATGGATATATGCATTTGTGTATTGAGGTGGAATAGCTTACAATATCACAATAATAACATGATTAACCCATGTTTGTCATGCTAATTAGACCTACATAAATACCATAATTGTTTAACTAGTAATACAAATATTAATGTTACTTGAAGTATGACATCCAGATTATAATCAACGTGTGTTGCTCACGTTCATTTCAACAGGAGGAGAGGAAATCCTAACTTCAACAGCACCAATGTGGCATGCTGCTGGCGTGTTGTACATACAGTATATGCTGTACTTTCTGAAACAGCTTTGTCTTTCCCTCTCTTACAGCCTATTAGACCAGGTCAGGACATGTCGAGGAATGGTCCATGAACCTGAGACGGATATGACAGGCACACTGAAGCAAGCTTCGACTGCCCTTGCACATGCATGGGCTTCATATATTGGTGTGGTGTACATGATATTTTGACATGTTCTTACATTTTATTGGTAACACACACACATACTGACTTGTAGCCAAAGAAGGACTATTGTCTTTTTTGTTGTTAATGTGGCTTCAGTTCTGAGATATTAAGATGCTTTTTCCAGAGAAATGCCTTTGAAAATGTTTTTGCCAATAAAGATATTTTTTAAAAATGTCCTTCTTTTGCATTATTTCAAGAAATGAATATGGTTCTATACAAACAATTTTTCACAGGCTGAAAGAAGAATTAAGAATTCTATGATTTGACAGGAATAATTATTGTTAAGTTGGCTGTTCACTTTTTCACCTTGCTAAATAATTTCAAGGTTTATGCTTACACTTAAGTGCACATAATGCTGTGTAAGCACATATCAATGGCAGGCTATGTGTTATGCTAACCCTTAAGTATCTGTGAATGTCAAATCAAATGAAGTTTTCTTGTCACATGTACAGTCACACATATGACGCATTGTGCTAAACGACATTGATAGCAGCACTTTAGCATGTTCTGTAATAAGTGACAGTAGGCTCAATACTGACACTTTATACAAAGTATTTGAAGTGATTGTAGGCAACCGTACTGTGACACTATATTAAAAGCCTACATTTTAGTGTATACTATTCTGGGAAAATACTGCCGCATGTTAACATATTAGCGTACAAAGTGTTGAGCGGTACGAGGCATCATGCTAATAATATATTACAGACATTATGCCATAGCAGTATACTCCTAGCTAATTTACATTTACACTATTATGAGTAATATAGCCCTATGCTAACATTTTAGTGAGCATTAAGTCATTCACATGCTAACATTATAGCATACATTATGCTAAGTGAATTTCTATCACTCACTTTTAGGGGAAAATTCGACCCTCACATGCTCCAGGGTGCTGCAATCTACCAGTTCATGGCATTAATTCCAAATGTGTTTGAACGATCAACCTTTTGTGGTGTCCATTAACCTCAGCCTGCCTCCTCTTCCTCAGTGATTCATCACACTTCCAAGAATTACTTACAACACTGCAGGAGGTCTTGCCTGGACTTGTGATAGTCAGCTTTCAGTTTAACACTGGCCGGAGTTATAATGACAGTGATATAGGCACAGTGTAGCTGATACAGCAAAAGGGTTAATAACTGCATCAAGGTGATACTTTCCAAATGTGAAAAATAACCCTCGTGTCAGTAGTTGTATGGCTTTATAAACAACTAGGGCTACGGTGAAAGAAGAAATGTACTGCTCATGCTTTTTCATAGATAGATTTTCCAGGATATAATGGAAAGTCATTATTGTAATGCAAAGAACTGATGTTCAGTATATGCCTTTGATCATCATCTTCTATTATGTCAGCTGCTCTCTGTGCAACATGGTGCAGTCTATGTTTGGCCATACAGATCGTTAATGACACTGGGAAAAGAAAAAAATTCCAATATAAACAATTCCTGTCACATGTTTTGTTGGCGAGGCTAGATTTGGTTAGTGAGGTGAAAAAAAAAATATTCCATGTTGCAAACCTTTTCAAGTAAATGTCAAACTAAGACTTTTATATTTTTTGGATTGGGTTTATTGGATTTACACAAAGTAGTACAAACGGCTAAAGTCCTGGTTGAGCTACAGACGGCAGCATGGGCTCCAGATGCTTGCTTGTGTAAAAGAAAAATGGACTACAATTGTTTCTGTTTCATAGGTGGTTGTGTGGTATTTTTGTTATTCTAGGCAGTTGCAAATAAATGTGTTATTAACTTTTTCCTTTTTAGACTGATCTTTACATCAGTATGCAATTCAGAGGCCAATAGTTGTAGAACTGTATATTCAGCTAAAATTGTAAAATGTTCATGCTTAATATGTAAATGTACTGATGAAATTACTTCTCAGAAGTAGATGCCGTTGTCTTTTTATTCTCTACTCATGAATTTTAAATGTAAACATGTATTCTTGATCTAGCAACACTTAATCTATGATTAAATGTTAACACCAGAGTCAATAAAAAAAAACATGAACCATTTTGGTTTCTATTTCCCAACAGGTAAGTTTATAATTTGGTTAATCAATATGAAATTGTTGCCTTTCTTTAAAACAGTTTACATCAGTACAGTCAATTATCTCATCATCAGTGTCAATCATTTAGATTCAGTCTTTTAAATGACTTTCGAGGATTAAGAAAAAAAGGTATAAAAGATTATCATAAGTACATCATATCGATCTATTCTGTTATATATTAAGCTCAGTCTGGAAAAAACTAAAAGCGTGCACACAGTATATTTTGATGGTTTGTCACTTTGCTTCAACACTTTGATTTTCCACCCCTCTCTCCTCTACATGACTTCATTAACAGCTATCCTGTGAATCGCCTCAGTGTGTGGTCGCCATGGAGCCCTCTGATTATAGAAAACAAACAGCACAGTGGAAATCAATCCCTATTTACAGCTTTTAATAGGATGCATTGATGCATCCTTTTAAAAATTAGATGCAGTCATATTTTAAGGCCATCTGCGAGTATTTTCCATTTTAATTTAAATGTTGCTGTTCTGAGGCTCAACCACAACATTTTTCAGAAACTGCCTCAAGGGGAATGCATATGAGCAGCTCATTGAATGTATACCATGAGAGTTATGATTATTGTCAATTTGACTAAGGTAATTAGCAAGGTAATTTATCTAACATGCTGTTTATGTGCACGACCAAATCTGTAGAAAATGTTACCCACGACTGTTGGAACAAAGACACAGTGGCAGAGCGATGTATACTGACAGCACAAAACTGAATCTCTATCTCATTCGACATTAATTTTTTCACTCAATCGCCGTCTCTCACTCCCTCGATCCCTCCATTTCTCGCTCGCTCTGCCTGTAAATCCACGCTGAGATTTGGCTCACACACACTGGAACTCACTGCAGCCGAAAGTAGGCCAAAAGCCATCTGAGGACAGGGCTCAGGGAGAGACAGAGGGAGAGACAGAGCGAGGCAGGGAGGTCGGGACAGGCGGGTGAGGAGAAATGACAGAAAGCAACTGACAGGGGACACAAAGAAGGATATGATTCTTTATCATTTGCACCTACAAATCCTATTTTTCTTTTCATTTTATGCAACTCCTCTTTGAGATTACACAACACACTCAAAGTCTTTGTTGTGAATAGGCTGCAGTCCAATCTATTTTTTTAGGGTCGATAGATGTTTTATATCTTTAATTGTTGCATTTTAATAGACAGCTATATTTAGACAACAATATAAAGGTATTAACTCGGCACAGAATTAACTCATCCTTGAAGCTGTTGAATTGAAACAGTCTTTCTGATTGAAAATTCAAACAGATAAAGAAGCGATGCTTGCATATTTCAGATCAAGTAAACTGACATTAATGGACCACAACAGCTGTGTTTAGAGCTATGGTGGTTTAGAAGACGTAGGTACGTGCAGGTTTAACACTTCTGTCTGTTGTTGAAATGACAAACTAGGCTAAGTGACTGTAGTTGTCAAGGTTAACGACATTTATGTATTAGATGAGCTTTCAACTTCAAATTGTTCAAACACAGCCTTGTTGTGGGAGTAAAAACATTTAAGCCAAAATCTTCACAAATCTCGCTTTTATGAATCTAAACCTAGTTTTTTTGTGAAGAATCCTGAAACCGACTGGAGTGGGCCTGAATGTAAATGAATAAAGTCATCTTTGTGGATGTGAAGGGACAATCTTTCTGCAGGCTTCACCATTAAAACAAAAGCTCCTTTCTGATAATTAAGGAGCAACATTTCTTGGTGTCACTCTCTCGACCCGTCAGGGCTCCATTCTCAAACTTATCTTTGTGAATTTAAGCTTCGAGTTATAATATCAACCAGGAAAGAATTTGCCCCCTTGTCTTTTTTTTTACAGCAGTTGTGTCCATCTAATTTTCACGACCCTTCTCTTTAACCACTTTACCCCCACAACATGGCAGATTTATGCATTTAACATTGATCATGGATGTGTTATGACAATATGGCCTTTCCCCCTTTTAATGAAATTTGGATGATATGCTATTTAATGGCAAACATATAGTAGAAGTATCAAGGACTACATTTCATCATAAAACCCTCTGTAATAAAATGTTGAATACATCAATCTCCTGACCATGTAAATGTGTAGAATTGTATCTTCATGTTGAAATCAAATATGTGAATACTGAATTTTACATTCTTTCTTTTACTGACATGACCCTGAACGCAACTTAATGAACCAATTCTATTGTCCTTTAAAGGATTTTCTTCTTCTTCACATACAAAAAAATATCTGCTTCACATTTTTAATGTCACCATCACACATGGCACATTACAATACATCACATATTTTACATCCCCATCATAACTCTCTTTGTGTATTTGTGTCTTCTGCCCTTCAAATCAGTTCATTCCACTGAAAGAACTGAAAGTCCCAATTTGTCTGATCTTCTGAACTCATATTAACTGAACGGTACACAAATCCAGCTGTCCACTGATCCTCCGAGTTTATAGGTTATGTGTGAATACTTCAAGGGACATTTTTAATATTGACATTTTTGTTTAATTAAATAATGCAAACTAAAGATAAAACATGAGTCATTATGTTTGACTTCCATCAGTAAAACCATACCTGATAAATCATCCAATTCTTATAAAATAGTCACATTATGAGTTGAAATTAGATTGCTAAATCACAAATGTTTTTCCTTATTAATTAGAATGTATTACTTTACAGCATGTATGACAAGAAACAAGATACTTGACATTTGACAGCTGAATTTGACAGATATCAAAGACATTGTGGGGTCCTGTACATCTACATTATGGATGTTTGATTTCCAGCTCATGAAAGTCTTCATTTTAACCTAAATGTATTTTTTAATTCTCAAGTCTGCCCTAAACCTCTACATTACATGGCATTTAAAAGCCTATTGCCTTAGGTTTGACAGTTGTTTTACTTGCAAATGGTAAAGCTGTATAACAGCCATTATCAGTAAATGGTCCATTTATAGTTCACAAATCGTCAGTTAATAGTTATTTCACTGTTTGCAAACAGTTGCAACTTTGATATTGCCATCGCAAATAATGTTTATCAATGAACTACGCAGTATTTATTAACCGTTTACAGTATTATAAATATCAGTTAAACTTTGCAATACAATTTATTTAGTTACAACTTAATAAACGGTTTATAAAACATGACAGTGTTTGTAAATAATGTTCATAATTGATACGGGTTAAAGTTTGATTTACCAAAAACATTTATTTTTTAAATGATGGTTATGATTAATGCCAGTTTTACTTCAAACATTAAATTTCCTGAGAAAAGGGGAAAAGTTTAGTTTGTACCAACTGTTTCATTATTCAGTTATGGGGGAACATATTTATAATTATCAGGTTATTATGATGGTCTACTTCATGTAGTTCTAGTTGTTTCACTCAATTAAATAAGACTGGGTGGTATTCACTTTCATTTCAGCACAGCTCAACTGCTGTGTGTTTTAACCTTATAGTGTGCGAAGTCCTACTATCTATTGGACACACAACATATTACTCCACAGTCACAGTATTTATATCCAGTTAGTTTTAATAATTACATCAAATATATGTTTTTTAAACTGTTTATGTTGACATATTCATTCATTCATTCATTTACATGTTTAGGGGAGAACCTAACAACAAAAGATAACATTTTTGTCATCATATTAATACACAAAACATCATGATCAAGCAGTTGTAAAGTGTCCATTGCCAACCTTTTTATGTTTTAACACTGAACATATAATATAAGGGGCAATATAACAGCTCAATTACAGTTTTCTATCAATGTCAAGCATATTTAAAGTATTCATAAGTATGATTATGCATCTTTAAAAGCAGAATTGAGGCTAAGAAACTGTTTGGGCGATGGCCTTTTGTGTTTAGTTGGGGTCAAGCAATGAAACTACTAGGTCAACGTAAAACAAAGGTTCTAGTCACGATTGCATTTTGAATATGAACCACTGAAAAGTATTGTCACCTGAACATCACACATGTCCTTGTTTCTTCAGTGTCAAAAACAATCAGGTTTATTTACAAATAATAACATAATATTATAATGTCACACTTTAATTCCTGCATTGGTACTGAATATTGTGATTGACAAATATATTATGTATTATGTGAATTTGAAATGACCTCCACACAAAAGAGACAAACCAGGATTCTGGAGGGTGAAAAGCTTCTAAATACCATTATTCGGACTATAATGGGTACACCATGACTGGATGGATTACACAAAATATGAAATTCATAAAACTGCTTGGTTTGAATAACATGTCAAAAGTGCCAGCTGTATTGTTTGATTGTATATCTTTCTCACGCAAGTGGTTGTACAGCACTTTGATTTGGCTGTGAAAACTGCCATATTAAATTGTCAATCACTGTGGTTATGGAAGAAGAATTGAAAGTGCTCATTATGTTGTATCTTGAGAATAAGCTGAAATGTATATCAATTAAAGAAAGAAAAAAAGATGTTCTATGTTTTGAGTTAATTTGTTTCATAAATTGAACAGATCTGGGCCTGGTCTGGCACAGCCCCCTCTATTTCAGAAATGTCATCCATCATATCAAGCCAATATAAAAGTGAGTTTTGAAATGTAACCATGATATTTATGTATTATCATGGGGAAAATTATCTGTGCAATTGCAAACATAATTATAAAAACATGTAACATTAACGTGCAATTAAGATTTTAATTGAGCCTTTTTTTATGTTTTGAGCTTGTTTTTGAAACTGAACAGATCTGACATTTATGTCTTAGTCCCAGCAATGTTCTCTATCATTTCATTCAGATGAGTTCTGTCATGTTGATGCATTACCACTACAAAACTCTTTTCTATGCCCTACCTATAGGGATAAAGATAAATGTCAGAATGTTATGACATGCAACTAACATCAGAATACAGCATTTTCATATTTTGGGTGAATTTGTTTTAAAACTGCACATGTTTTTTTCAAACAGCAGTGCCACTTTTGAAATGCAGTTCTCAGAAATTCAAACTCAGTTCTGGCAATGTCATAGTTCACTGTAAATCCACACACATTTTTTAAGTTAATCTTGAATAGGTTAATTTTGACACACAAATCTGACGTTGGCCAATAGATAGCCACCTTGACAGTGTCGACCTCTGACAGAATTGAGAGTGAGATGGTCAGAAAATGGAGGACACTATTGTAGCTTATTATTTATGTTGTACCATATTTGAAGTGTCTTTGGTTGATACTTTTCTGTCCGACCTGCAGCCTTGGCGTTTGGTTCACTCTCACCAATCTCAGAGTGTTGTTTTCCACAGACAGACACAGCTGGAGACTAGCTGGTTAACATAGTGGAGAATTTAGTGGCTAAATAGCCAGATATAGGTGGTGGAGTCGATGGACCACAACAGCCAAAGGAGAGTGAATGGTGGCTTTACATTTTCAGTTTTGTTGTTTTTTTGTTGTTTTTTTTTTTTTGGTGCCCAGAAATGTACTCAAATGAATGATAATGAAAGAGCTGAATGTCACAGGGCTGTTCCAAAATTTACAAGCAAGTTAGTTCAGCTAATCGCTAGGTAGCCTAACTTTAAACTTAGTGTCTAAATGTGCTAAATTTGCACCAAATAATGAAGAGAAGCACCAAATATCAATGAGCAGTATCAGTATCAATATTGATAACATTTTAAAGTCACCCATTCTTAAAAATGATGATTCAACTGCTTGATGTGTAACAAAGTAGTACTGCAGGTTCAACCTCCTCTGCCTGCTCCACAACAGAGCCCTGGGTCACAGAGCACTATGAGACAGTGGTCGATGGTCCAATACTGCACATATTTTGGATACACTGAATGAATTTTGTGTCCTGTTGATGTTGAAATAATTTATGGAGATCCCCCAGAAACTACTACTTTGACTGGCTCCTGCATGTTCTTTGCTAGCAATCATGACAGGACAAGACACTCACCTTTAAGGTAAGTTTTGTCTTGTTGCTCTTAAAGTGAAACTCTCGCCAAAATGCAACCTAGGCTTTTTTTGTGAGTCAAACCTTTGTGCAAAAGCATAATTACATGAAAGGGGCACTTTTAAGATTTACCGTGGTTTCGTTTTCGGGTCAAACTCTTTTTCAGTGGGAGTACTACAGGTATTTTTACAATAGCATCAAAATCGCTATTTTTAAAACACTAAGAAGGCTCGACACAACATGAAACTTTGCTCGTAGTATCACCAGGGTCTCTACACATGAACAAGAGCATTGAGAACATTGTTTGTGCACACAGAGTTTACTAAAAAGAAGGTTTTTGAACAACTCACCAGGGTCTCTACACATGAACACGAGCATTGAGAACATTGTTTGTGTACACAGAGTTTACTAAAAAGAAGGTTTTTGAACAACTCACATTAGCAGCAGCTTGTTCCGCTAGCCGTCGTGGCAGCCAAAAAGTGTCGATCTCAGAATGCGACATAACATGGAGGACAGTTAAGGTGGACCGCTCCTAAAGCTTAGTTTCATATAAATGCAAGGATAGTTTGTTGTTTTGTCATTAGCGAAAAACAATATTGACATTGAAGTTGAAAAAAGAGCCTCATATAAGAAACTATACTAAAATCAAAAGCCAGAAAAGTCACGTGAGATATCGCGTGGATAGTTGTTGCCAGAAGACAGTAGTGGTCCACCTTAACTCTCCTCCATGTTATGTCGCATTCTGAGATTGACACTTTTTGGCTGCCACGATGGCGGCTAGCAGAACAAGCTGCTGCTAATGTGAGTTGTTTAAAAACCTTCTTTTTAGTAAACTCTGTTTACACAAACAATGTTCTCAATGCTCGTGTTCATGTGTAGAGACCCTGGTGATGCTACGAGCAAAGTTTTTGTTTTTGGTACCATTGCAATCAGTGACAACCCCACTCCCAGCTGTTAGGTATATGGTCTGAACCTGAATTTGTTTTGTTTTTTTATTTTTTTTGTTTGCTTGTGTTTTGTTTATTCAGAAATATTTAAACTTAATTAATTCATTTGATTTAACAATTGCATGACTGCCTAAGAGAAAAACAACATGCACCTCGTTATCTTGTAGTCTGGGGTCGACAGTGTAATATAGGACATACTGAGTGTTGAAACACTTAGTTTTTGATACCAAAAAGGGTTTCATTGTGATCGTGTCCCTTTCAGAAGTTTGTGATCCACTGTTGAACTGCAGTCTCTTTTAGGAGACTTTGTATAATGAATTCATGATAAATTTGACACTGGGGGCGTCTTCTGTGGCTGTCATTGACAGACATCCACTGACTATGAACACATTTTTATCGAAACAACACACATTCATGCAAAATTAAAGATAAGGTTCCGGTCCAAATGCTGAGCAGCTACCGTGCATGCTAGCTGTGGGCGCTCCTGCAGTGCTAATGTGCTCCGGCGGCGCTAATGTTAGTTTTGTAAACCTGGTCAGGCATCAAAAGGGAGGCATCATAGCGCACATGATTGGCCATGTTTTTATTATATGTATTTTTAATTTATTTGCTTGCAAAATGATAGTTTGGATTATTTGTCCATACGTGATCATATGTTTCATATTTAATGTTTTAAATACTGTAATGTATTTTGAAGATGGTAGGCACAAAAGCTGATTTGGACAGGTATTTAGTGTGATATGCGGGCCACAACTGGGCCAGATGTAATTTACTGTCTGAGAAACAAACTTTGTTGTCCACATCCCTGTGAATTCCTTCACAGATAAAAAAAAGCGAGAGCCCTTTCTACAACAGGTCTCTCCAGATGTAAGACTGGAAAATACGTCCTTCTTGCTTCGCATCAAGATTAATTTCACCGTCTCTCCCTCCCTCTGTCTCTCTCTCCCCCTGGCTTTCAAGTATATGCAGGGGCTCTTCTGGACGTTGAATACAGATTTCATTTCAGCCAGTTCCCGCTGTAATGAAACTGTAATGATGCCCATTCACTGCTGCCGTCCCTGCCAGAACAAACCCATTGACCCTGAGGTAGTGTATGGCATGTAGAGCCCATCCCTCCAGCGCTGCGCGGGGCTCCAGAGAGGGCCACCTGGAGCCCTGGCTGGGCCGGCCCCAAACACTTTCAGGAGCCGACTGTGGGGAGGAGTGGCGAGATATAGAGAGATACACAGGAGGGGAGAGGAAAGAGGAAAACAAGAGAGAGATATTTCCATCTCAACCCAAATACCACCCACCTCTTCATATCTTATTTCTTGTCCACCGCCCCCACCCATCCACTCTACAGTTCCCTTTTTTTTCTCCGCTACACAACTCTCTACCTCTTTTCCTTTTGCATGACATTCAGTAAGCTGAAAATAAACCCAATCTGTACATGTATATGTGTGTACATGCTTATTTAGCTCATATGTGCAGTTTAAATAAGGGAGGGGTATTTTTCATGTACTCTACAAGGGCAGTGCCATCCATTTCCAATTGGAATAGCTGTTTCCTGTTCCATACTCATTTCTACCTTGGTCACAGCAACAGTTTCTCTTTGCTACTGTGTGCAGAGGCTCTCACACCACAAGCTATATGTGGAAACACCTTTCATTGAAAAAACAGTTGGAGTTTGATTATTTGTCCTCCTCTACTCTTGTCCTGCCACTCCATAAGCTCTGTTAACCTTGCAGTATACAATATTTGTATTGCTGTATGGACAGTAGGCAGCCATTTTGATCAACCTGAGATGAGGTTTGGAGTTGGAACAATATTTCTGTTTGCCATTGTACATGAAATAATGGGCTATTCAGAATGAGATATGACATTCATTCATATTAGGTTTTTATCTGATTTATTAATGCAGGTGTTTTTTATGTGAATTAATTTCAAAGCTATAGCTACAAAGTTCAGTTATTTAAAGGGGCACTCTGTAGTTTTGGAGAGGAAATTCAAACACATAATTTTAATATTTACAATATCGATGAGGCAGACGTACCAAATTAGAAATATTTACTTTTTCCATAACTGAACAAACACACTTATTATCAGAGGAAAATAAAAAAGTTAACTTGTTTATTCAGTTTATTAAGTCATGAAAACAAAGAGAGTGTGTTTATTTATTTTGTTGAAGCAGAAAATAAATCAGCCAATGAAGATCTTTGTCTTATTATTAACATTGTTTCCCTGAAACTAGAGAGTGCTCCTTTAAGGGGTTAATTAAAGGATGATACCACTGTTTTACACAATTCTGACTTTTAAGATCCCCATCAGACATAACGGCTTTAACGTTTTTTTTAAAAGTCAGAAAGGAAAGGAAACTTCACTCAGAGTAAACTTACTGGCTCACCTCTGAGATATCCACCCCATCTCACAGAGCAGTGCAGTCAGTGGAACAGCAGTCATGTATGTACAGAGAGATCATAACCACTGTCTATGACCACTGGTGTATGTTTTGTAAAGAGAAATGATCCATCATGAAAACTGAAACCAACTCGTTCTGCTGACCGAGTTGCAGTTAAATTCCAGTGTTAACAAATATCTCTCATGCTTTTCTTAATATGCGCTCAAAATAATCTCTCATTGGGAACACATCATGGTTACATTTACATTTGTCTAAATGACTTTACTGTTGCAGGTTTTCCAGTCGATCTGCAGCTACAGCTGTATCAGTGCACAACCAAAACCTGACTTTGTTAACAGTGGACATGCTGTTTGTTCTCTGTGATTGATATAGTGTCTAAGGCAAGCTGTTGATGAAGATTCTCACTCATTCAGGTCAGTGTAATTAAGCAACTGGACTTTCAGTTCCAGTTCCATAAAGACAGTTCACCTCTCGACCAAGACACTTCTTCAGCTCTTCACTTCAGTTCAAAACTCAATTTTAGGGATGGAAATATTACAGTAAATTATATTTTTTTAGTACCACTACATTTCTTTTGCAACTGCAGCTAGTACTGTAGTTATTTTAATAATGAGGATTTTACTTGCAAAACATTAAATCAGTATATTAAATAAATTAGTAACCGTAATAGAATATTCTTCCCAACAGTCCAATCAAAACGCATAATACACCAGCAGCAACTCCAAATGTTCATTGTGATGCTATATCTTAATGATATACATGGTTAGATTAAGCCAGTAATTGGTATAACTCTATAGTGCTTTATGATGAAACTTTTTCATGAATGCAGGACTCGTTAATAAATATTTTCACATTTTGGCTAGTTGCTTGTGAATACATGCGATGTATGATTTCCTCTTCCCAGACTAATGTGAAGTATACATTATTTGTGTGATGGCTCCAAAACATGTCGATGTACTGCAATGATCTTACATGACATGACCTCAGTTTTAACTTTGCATTTAAATGACTGTCTGACACGAAAAAAAGCTTTTTAATAATGTTTTGGAAAGTCCACCTTAAAGATGCTGGATACTATGATGATAAGTATCAGTGTTGGATCTTGATGTCATCATGTGATTTGAGGAGAGGCAGCCATTTGTCGGGGTTCACCTCAGTTAATATGACTTCACAGATCGCTCTCTGCTCCCAAAGGTAAACAGGAGGCCTGACCTCTCTGTCTGTCCTCTTTCTCTCGTCCTTTTCCTCCCTCACTGAAGTCAGATCCCTTCATAACAAATGACAGTTGAGGATAATAGCCTGCAGTTGCCATAGAAACCCGAAAGCAGATCTTTGCACCACTCTGTTTTCTCTCTCTCTCTTTCTGTCTCTCTGCTGGAAAATGACAGTCGAATCTGAACTGCGTGGCCTCCCCCACCACCTCCCTCCCCTTTCTCCCGTTCTCCTTTCTCACCCTCTCTCAGCCCTCTTCTCCTCCCTCTGTGATCCTGCTTTTTTTTCCTTCTCACACCCTCTTTCCTCATTTTTTATTTTTTTTTTATCTCTCGCTCTCAGTCTCTCCCCTTCCCTTCTCTCCTCTCTCCGTACTACCTCGGCCCCCACGCGGCGTCTCCTCAAAGCTTAATCTCCGCTCGCTGAGCCGCCGAGTGCTACACATGCAGAAAGCAGGGTCATGTTTAGTTTATGCTTGTGTCTGCGTGTTGTTTGCCGCCGTCATATCTGAGGAATGGGGCTGGGTTGAAATACAAGTGATTATATGACAAATGGAGAATGGAAAAATGGCCCCCACTCCCCCCACTCTGTACAATCCCATCACCCCAACCCCCCAAACCCTCCAGCTGCCGATGCTATTGTCATGTGGACGCTCCTTCTGCTGGTTCCTCCATCCAGAACAGCCTGATGGGGTCCATGTCACTTTTAAGTTTCAGGGGGAACTTTGAGTGTTCTTTCCAGCAGCACATAATGTATCATCAAAGCCGGGATTAAAAGGTTTTTTTTTTTCCACTTCTTCGTCTTTTTTTTTTTTTCATGGAGGAGCAGCTTTGGCTGCAGGAAGATTTAAGCTTATTAGCTTAAAGAGCAGGGGAAGGGAGTTTTCAACTGATGTATGGCAGACTTCAAAGATGGTTTAATCTGTCAGTACACATGCCCTGTGCAGGCTATTTATACTGGGGAGCCATGTTTCATCCAAATGACTTCCTCTTGCTAGCCCACCGTAGCTCGGGGTTTTCTGTTTGTCAGTATGTCTAGACAGCTGAGATGACTCTTCCTGTGCGTTAACACCATTTCCCCTGGCTAACACAGATATTTTGTAGCTGCTGTGAATGATGAAAGTACAATGTGTTTGATGTACTGATGTTTTGTAGGGTGCACTGTATCTTTTCAGCGTATTGCATAATTGGCACTGATTTCTGGCGGCGCAAGTGGGAAGTTCAAAGGCAACAAAGGCAAATGAGGCAGCCGTTTTCACCTCCCTAGTAAACTTTTACCTGTTTTTCTACTCTAAAATTCTTGTTTTCTGTATCCCAAGTTCAAGTTCTTGATTAGATCTACTTGCATAAGCTCTACATGGTCGAACAAAAGCTTTTTTTTATCGTATCACATCGTTAAGGCGAGCGTCGTTTTCACTTCCCGTATTTATTCCTGATCACCACAAAGAGCAGATGTCGGCATGAGCGATAGCCATCATTATGGATTAGAAATGCACTCACAGTCAATCCTTGTTAATACACAGCCCTGATTCATCTGTACTTAGCAATAGACTTTTAATGATCACTTTTCATGATGGATCATGGAGTTTTATTCTGGATTAGCATGAAGATTTTGGCGCAGAGTTGATTTTAGGATTCATCTGTTTTGCAGAACTGTGTGTTATGGTTTGACTGCTGCTAATTAAAGTGACAAAGGACAACGTATTATAAAAAAAAAAAAAACTCTTGTACCGAAATTTATAGGAGGGTAGATTCAGTATCAAAAGTCAATCCACATATTACATGGTTAGGCCTGATTCAATATGCGACGTTTCTGCATCAAAATGTCTTAAAACAATGAGACCTTTATTATAAACACTACTGATCACTCGTGATGTGCTTTTCTTTCAAACACAGGAGCATTTCTGTTTAAAGGAACTATGAAATTGTTCAGCAATATAATCTGGACACATTTATTCTGTTCAACATTTATTCTGACACTATGGTCTTGCTCATCGGTGTCACTTACACTGGGGATTGTGGGAACATGTACACACCACTTTTTGAAGCGGCACTTTTTCACTTTTTAAAAGCACAATTTGTTAAAATGGTCTGAAACAACATTGACATTGTTCAAGATGTTGCTCCATCAGCACCTGCTGAATATGGCTTCTGCTGAGTCTTGTGAAAAATACGACACAATTTTAACCCCTGGGGGCCAGGGGGGTCGACCTCACAATGAGGCAGCAAATTTACATCACAAGAGATTAATTTGTCAATTCTTCGACTGAAGGAAAATTAATTTATTTTTGCTGCAAAATCTCCACAGGAACAACCTGAGGCCTTTCTTCAGACAATGTTCAGGAGCACTGGATCCTATTCTTGAGTTGTTGTTGCAGCGAGCATGAATTTTACTTATTTAACATGAAGTGTGACATTGTGATTTCATGCATCTGACGCTCTGTGTGTGTGTATGTGTCACATGTCTATGAAGAGATGTTAACTGTTCTGAAAATAGAATCTTGTCTTCATCTGCTCTTCTCACACACGCCCTCACACACACACACACACACACACACACACACACACACACACACACACACACACACACACACACACACAGAGGGTTTGTTTCCCAGCACTTGTGATTTCATTATCTTTTACTATCTGATTATCCCGCTGACACATGAAGACCCTTAGAAACATGTTTGAACACAGTTGTAGATGTTGAATAACGTTCAATCAATAAAATGTCCAGTGACTGGTCATGCTTCTCCTCCTGTTGCACCTGTCCCAACCCTAACCCTTGTCGTAATGTTTCATAATTGAAAGCATGAAGTGCTTGGTTAAGCACCCTACAAGAGTGAAATCAAAAATCTCCTGATAGACCTCCTCTCGTGCTTCATTTTATCTAACCAACCTCAGCTTCATCGTGATGATCATCAGCTGGAGGACTTCGGAAAAACCCTAAATCAAAACACCATAAGATATCATCTCCATAAAATATGATCCAGGTCAGGTCCCAAGTTGCAGAGACCTCTTTTCTCCTGTTTCCCCTGGTTGTGATTGGCTCTGAATCACATGCATGATGACACAGAAATGCATGCAAAAATGTGAAAGGACATGCGATTATAAATGTGTTTGTGGAAATAAGTTCAAACAGGAATAATACCGAATTAAACACAAAGTTTTTAAAATGAATACACAAAATGGAAACTAAATGGAAGAGTGAATAAATAGTTGAATGAATAGAGTAGAAAGGTAAATGAATACAGCAAAAAATTCCCAAAAGTCACATTTTATATATTAACTAATGCCGACATTTATTTCTAATATAATTTATGGTACGTTTAATGGCGTATTACTTTTCTTTAGTGAGCCACGTGTGTATTTTCTTTACCAATTTCTTACTTGGCAGTTTCAGTCCTCCATGTACTATTCACTTCTGCTGCTTAACATGGAAACACACTATGCAGTTTCAGGTTTTCTGAAACGTTTGCTCCGTCTTCCCCATCCATATCAAATAATGACAGAATACAGTCATGCTCGGAGGAAGGTGGTGGAGATTATTAATGTCCCTGCTGGGAGGTTCAGAGAGAACTGATGTAACATTATAGCGAACTCAACAATTTCGCTGTAGTTGTTCAGATACTAGAGCTCAGTCATCTCTCAGTCATCTCTAAGTTATCCGATCCTTTTGATAGACAGGATGTCCTCTCCCTCTGACTGCACACTTAAATATTAGACTTACCATTCAGACAAAGATGGGTACCTCTTTGATAAGGAGGTGTAGCCAACCTTTGAACTGTTGTGCATCTCTACATCTTCGCTGAACTCTGTTGTAATAGCTAGGTAGTGGAGCAAAGAGGTGAGATATATAAAGGTGTCACATATAGTATCCTGGTTGCTCGAGGACATATTGATGCCCAAAGGTTTAGCCCTGGCCTCTCATTATTTCGTGTTTTTTTCTCCACGGCAAAGGGTTCGAAAGAGTAACACTAATTGGAGAAAAAGATAGTGGTAGTGGATCGAGGTTTGACCTCTGGCAGCTTCACTTTTGAAAGATCAATAACCAATAACAAACTGCTAAGCAGTGGCAATGACAATGACTCTGACTGCTTAAAATAGAGATAGCCAGTTTATTGCATTATTCAACAGCTGCACTGAGCTGTTGCTGCATACATACAGGGGGAACACTGGATTCACCTTACATTGGTGTGATGAATGTCACTGTCATTCAAGTGAAACCATATCAATTCTATAGAGATACCACATTTCTCATCTCTGCTACTAGCTCATAGCCATGTCTAGTAAGCATGCAACACTTTAAAGGAAAAGTTCACCCAAAAATTAAGATTCAGTCATTCTTAACTGACACTCTGGAGACATTTTGTAGTTCATAAAACATATGCAGGTTCACCGAAATAGTGCTTTCTAAACAACTAAAGGAGGCGGGGAAAACCATGGTAAATGGCTCCATACAGCTCGTCCAGCGTCGTCCAAGTCTCCAAAAGTCCTGAGATCGTTAACTGATTTGAAAAGATGTCATTTACAGCCTCAGTGAGCTGTTTAGCTTTTACACCCTCTACAGACTGAGTGTGCGCTAACGCTTTTAGCTTAGCAGCTCCAGTGAAGATTTCAGCTGAAAATGTCTTTTCAGATCAATTTGGGATCTTGGGGCATCCAAAGACTCACATAACTCCAGGTGAGCTGTATGGAACCATTTTATGTTATTTTATGTATGTTTGTATTTTTTCTACAGTTTTTACGGTGGCACTGCTTCTTGAAAAAAGTCTAAACTCAGCTTTGGAAACGAGGTGCAAGAGCCAGCATGCAGAGTGAGGACCCAATGAAGAACTGATGTCTTCAGGCCTCAAAGGTATTGAACCGAGTGAGCTTCATAAAGAAAGGTTTGACTTGAACAGTGACAAGGAGGAGCATGTTTAGGATGGAGCAGCTACAATGTAACATCAGTTACATTCCTCCCAGAGGCTTATGGTGTGCAGTCAGACTGTGAAAACCTTGGTCATCATGTGGTACAGCTGCAGGCAGTACAGCTAGTGAGTTCTTGCCTCACATTTCCTGCCCACGGTACGCCACAGAAATGAAAACTTAAGTCTTATGAGACTTATTCATGTATAATTTGCTGCAGCCATCAGTTTTTTGGAATTTGAAGTTTGTCCTGTAATATCCCAAACTAATTGTATTCTTTAGTGGATTTGCAAAAGAAATAATCGAAACACCTTGTGGATTCAAAGCAGTCAAATTTAAACATGAAGAAACTGCATCATCACTCTGTATTTTGACCTCCAGCAGAGGAACCCTTAGTACTAGTTTCCTGACTGACCTTTATACATTTGTTATCATGGTCGGAAATCACATTAGCCTCTAAATCCAATCCAGCCTTTAATGTTCCATATCTGCAGTCTGTATCTCATTTCCCTGAAAACCAGTGGGAGGCCTCTAACAAGCAGAGGTGCCACATAGTTATTGAGGTATACAGCAAGGTGGCATATGGTGTCTCAGAAGGTGTGAGGCCACATTTAGCTCCTCATCACATTTGATGCCTTGGTGAGGGATAGACGTGTGGAAAGAGAGCTCTGCAAGTGCATTGTTCAGCAAAGGGTAAATCAAAATCAAGTCAATTTTATTTATAAAAGCCAAAATTACAATCACACTGCCTCAATGGCCTTCGAGTTCAATGGCCTTCGAGTTTGGTGAGAAAAAACTTGCAATTTCGAGGGAAAAAAAGAAACTTCTAACAGAGGGGAAAAAGAAGATGGAAGAAATCTCAGGGAGAGCCACAGAGGAGGATCCCTCTCCCAGGACAGACAGACATGCAATAGATGTCACATGTACAGAACAGAACAACAAAACCACAGTGTACCAGTTGCTATGACAGAATATCTGATACAAATATATGTAAAGTGTGTGGATCCAGGAGACGACTGAGCGGGCCGAGGCATCGCCAAGTGATGCCCGAGCCACATGATCTCCTCTCTGCCACAGTGACCTGGAAGAGGGCAGGCCACACAAGACAGTTAGCATTAAAAGAGAAAACATCAGAGAAAGAGGCATCAGATTTTACAGACAGAGCCTGCAGCATGTGGGGACAGAAAACAAAAACAAAAGTTAGAGAAATGCGGTGTTAATTAGAATAAGCTGATTGTTTCTCACCAGCAGAAAATTTCTGCTACTATATTCTAATACTATAGGTAACTCATTGAGACTGAGACCGACCCACTGAAGAAGCTAGTAATCAGAATCAGGACTTATCAAAGGCTAAGTCAAAGAAGTGAGTTTGAGTTTAGATTTAAAGGCGTCAATAGATCCAGACTGTCTGATGTCAGCTGGGAGGTTATTCCAGAGGAAGGGGGCCTGATAGGAAAAAGCCCTGCAGCCAGCTGACGTCTTCTTAACCCTGGGAACCATCAGGAGCCCTGAATTTTCAGAGCAGAATGCATGAGTTGGAATATATGGTGAAATGAGATCTCACATGTACGACGGGCGAGGCTGTGTACAGTTTTGTATGTCATCAGCAGCACATTAAAGTCTGATCTTATATGTACTGGGAGCCAGTGCAGTAGCGCTAGGACTGGTGTAATATGATCACATTTTCTTGTATGTGTAAAAACTCTAGCTGCAGCATTCTGAATCAACTGAAGGCTTTTAGTGCTCTCATGCGGAAGACCAGAAAATAAGGCATTGCAATAATCCAGCCTAGAAGGAACAAAGGCATGAATCAGGATCTCTGAGTCAGCCGTGGACAGGAAGGACATCATTTTAGCTGTGTTGGGCAGGTGGTAGAAAGCGATCTTGGTAATGTCTTTGATGTGCTGATTGAAATAGAGGGCAGAACCCAAAGTAACACCAAGATTCTTGACAGTTGAACTTTGAGAAATAACACAGTTGTCGAGAGTTACGGTCACCTGATCAAAGTGGTGTCTCTGTCGAGCAGGGCCAATGACCAGCATCTTAGTTTTTTTCTGAAATCAGGAGCAGGATGTTTTCTGACATCCATTTCTTCACTGAATACAAGCAGGTCTCTAATTTCATAATTTGAGATTCATCATCAGCTTTTATGGGCTAATACGGCTGAGTGTCGTCTGCATAGAAGTGGAAATGTATTTTCTAACTCAGAGTAATTTGGCCAAGAGGTGAAATATATACAGGTATCACATACAGTATCCTGGTTGCTCAAGGACATATAGACGCCCAAAGGTTTAGCCTTAGCCTCCTACTGTTACCTAGTTTTCAAAAGAGGAACACTAATTGGAGAAAAAGATGTGGAAGTGGATAGAGGATTGACCTCTGGCAGCAAGTATGGACCATCAAAAGTGCAGTGAAAGTACATCCAACAAGGGCAGCATTAATTTCTCAACTATATGTGGGCTGGCATACACTTGATCGAGCATTAGATACACTTTGTCATACAACCCTCATCCCTGAGATGCTGAATGCAAAATCCAACATTTGCAAACAAGCTGTTGAATCTCGCCCGACCTTGCTGGTGAACAAGTGAGCCCAGAGCCCAGAGGGGGCTGAGCTTCCATGAAAGCAGCAAAATCATACAATAATACATTATCAGCGACTCTTGTTGGTCTGATAACAAATAATGTTTTTTTCAATGTATTAAGTATTATTTACGTGAATGAAATAAACAGGCTAAAAGAAACACGTCTTCTATAAGAACTACACACCATACTCATCACATTTACACCTTTAACACCAAGCCACCCCAAAGGACCCAGTAGAATCTGTCTGTCAAGCACATGAGAGCCGTGAACATGTCATGAACCCAATTGGGGGAAGAAGACACAACATGTATCACCAGCCCATATTACCATATTATCTACAACAAGGCTGCCAGAATAATGGCGGCTGCTTCTTGCGACGTCCCCTAAAGTCAGTCATTTTAGAGACCCCAACAAAGCTCAGATTATAACTCAAACCTTGACTGAGCCTTTTGAGGACACATCTTTTATAACCAATCCTGATACTCTCACCGGCTGTTACCAATTAACCTTTTACCTGTAGAATGTTCCAAACAGGTGTTTTTGGAGCGCTCAACCACTTTCACAGTTGTTTCCCCTGTCCCACATTTGAAAGGTGTTGCTGCATCAAATTCAGAATAACTACTTCTAAATAATAACTAAATATATTGTCATTGTACTGTTTTCTTCTTCTTTGCATATATCAAAAACGATTGGCATATGATAAAATTGTGTTTCATTTGTGTTTTTCAAAAAGCCCCAACTCTTTTGGAATCGAAGTTGTGTTTGTCACGTTGTCCATCCAGCATCGCTTTCAGGATATATTTAGGACAAAGACATGGCCATGAATTTGTGGAATACTTTTATTTTATTATTTCTTTTGAAAAATAAAACATATATTTGATTAGATTATAATAAACTTAATTGAGATGAAACAAAGCCATTAAAAGGTTGTGATATGAGAGCTGTGTGTTTTCCCTCTCTGAGACAGAGGTACAGTATTCAAAGACTTGGAAATAACTTTCCATTACACTGCATTGATTGAGGGACAATATCTTCAACATCACAAAAGATGGATGCTGGAAATGAAGGACTGGCTCTGTGTGTGTGTGTGTGTGTGTGTGTGGTTGTGTGTGTGTGTGTTTGTGTGTGTGTGTGTGTGTGTGTGTGTGTGTGTGTGTGTGTGTGTGTGTGTGTGTAAATGTACAGAGCCGAGGCTGGGAATGCTGTGTGTGGCAATTGGCCTCCTTTGATCTTGCCCTCTCCCTTGTCCCATTTCAAAAGAATCCCCTAAGAAGAAAAGTGTGTGTGCTGGAGGGGAAGGAAAAAAGGTAGGGGGAGGAGGAAGAAGAGGAGGTGGTGGAGGGAGGGGAGCGGGGGTGAGGACCACTGAAGTGTGAAGAGTGTGCAACTTTCTCCCACTGTCTTTCATTGCTCTCCCATTCTAAGAATGCTATTATGTCTGTGGAAAGTGGGAGAACGAGCAGGCGTTTAAGCCCTCTCTCTCTCTCTCTCTCTCTCTCTCTCTCTCTCCCTCTCTCTCCTCAGTTTCTTAGTATAGGAAGCCGGTTCCCACAGGCTGAACAATACGTTAGCCAAGCGGAGCAGCATTGTCTGACGGGAGGATTTGGTAGAACTGAAACTATACGAGCATACAGGAGCTGCTTATGGCTGCAGGGGACATAGGAGCTCTATAGTAAAGACGGAGGCACGGCCAATACTAAGGCCCTGTTAACATGACAACTGTTTTCCTGGAAACATTGTGTAATAGATCCTTGTGCACAGATCTTTAAAAACAATTGAAAAATTGTTAGTTTGCATTCCGGGCAGGTAGGTAGTGGTGTGACTTTCCAATTATTCACCACAGAACAACACCAGCATTAATTAAATCAGTAGGGTCAGCAACACAAGCAAAGCTTGATGGTCCACTATTGTTCTTGTACAGCTGTCCTCCTATTCGCCCGTGGTTATTTGGCTGAAAACATAATACACATACGAGAAGTTGGGCTGTGTCGAAACATTTTCCACAGGATTTTGTTGTTGCCAGTTTACATGACGATGTTTACCTTCTAGAACCTGGTTGCCCACCAAAAGTTTAAAGGATGTGTTTGCCCTAGAGAGCAAAATGTCGCGATCTAGCTGTAAGCAAGCTACAGTAGAAATTTAATGCATTGCCCATGTCGTTGGGAGTGTACTTGTGTGTCTTTGTGTTCAGCTCACCAGAAACCAGTTCTTTCTGTTCCTTCCCTTCAGTCTCTTTTTTTTCCTCTCGCACCAACACCTCCTCATACCTACACGAGTGAGAAGGTGGTCCCAAAACAACATATATCGCTGTTCCGAAAAAAACATGACAGTCGAAGTGTACCAATGATAGTTGCACATTGTATATTCTCAGTTTGGTTGGGTTTTGATTTTTTCTTTTTATTTGGGTCTAAATCACCATGTATTACTGTATCTTCAGTTAAAAAATACTCTAGGAATGGGACAATATGAAAATGTCATGAAACGATTATCCTTGTCAAAATACATGTGATATGATCCTGATGATCATCAAAACTGGCTTTAAACTCTTAAAATACTGCAAAACATACTGTAATCACATAACCATACATTTAGTTAAGAAACATGTTATTTTTTATTGCATCATCCATTAGACACGCATCCTTTTTAAGTAAAAAATCCAGGTCATCATAATTTATAAGGTTCCCCTGCATAAATAAAGGAAAACTAAGTGGTCTCTCTGTTGTTCGTTGGTTTGGAATCCATTGTATTTCCATACATCTGATTGAACTTTTTGGGGTGGAGATACACTGGGCAAACCGAGCCTTCAGTCATATTGATGGGCTCAGGATTTTGCAATGACTGGAAAAATGCTGCCTACCTTTGTTTTCATTCAAAATACATTAGTAAATCAACATCGGACTTTAGGTTATCAAGCAATTGACAACTTCAGTTCTCTGATGTGAGTCAAATTCAGTTATCCTTCTTCACAATGAATATCCTGACAATGGAAATTCACCACGATCAACTTACCCTGAGTGTTTTAATCCCCACCTGTGATAAAATCTTATCCTCCCATCCCTAGAATGTTCTTATGTGACCTACGTATCTTTAGTTACACTATGTACATGATGTGACTTAAACAATCACCTAAACAAACTCGCACTGGACATGAACTGCAGTGTACAGGGTGAAAGGCCTGTGCTTGTCTAACCCAAACATCCTCCCCCGACCTCCTCCTCAAGCAGACTTTGTTGCTCTTCACTTCTACTTCACCTGACTACCTCCTTTGTGATTGTGATAATTATTATGGGAATGAGAAGTCGCTACCTACCAAGAAACATAGTTAAGGGTAATAATAAGCTTTCACAGTGGATGGTCCATCTGAGGAGGACGGTCTGTTTCTGTCTATTCACATCATTCCATTGATTTTGTATGCAATCACACCACCTTTTAAATTTACTTTGCATTCAGTCTGACCACACAGATTTGAAGGCTCCTCAAGGATATTCATAAATTATTTTTGTTACCTTGAAGTGTTTCACTGTTTTGCCCTTTTGAATGAGGAGTGTAGTTAAATGGCATCTTGAAGTGAGTCTTTTTGCTTGTTTGGACAGGTACTTGTTATGTGGGAATTCACTAAATATTATAAACATATTTCATTATATATATTATAAAAATATTAAAAAGCTCAAGGAACATTTTATAGACTGATACAGTAGAAGCTTATTTCTAAAATAATAGAACAAGTCAACAAGTCATATTTTAATAAAGCACATATTCACCTGATATAACATGAAAAAAATGCTGCACCACTGTAACCCTGAAAATAACTAAAGGCAGGTGTGCAGCAGTGTGAGTTGGCCAGTCATGTATATGTATAACCGATAAATACAGTTGTAACTACTAAATACTGCAGCTGTCAGTCAACTACAGTGTGTTTGTGATTACAGTGGCAGGAATCTGCAGTTATTGAAAGGACTCCAACCTTTCAGTACTTGTTTCACATAACTTGAATGAAAAGATTAATATGTTGGTTCTTTTATTACCCTAGTATAAATGATCAGTTACTCCAAAAAATGTCGAAGGTAAGTACAGAACTTTAACTCTTGTAACAATGGTAAGTCAACTTTTCTAAAGCGTTCTATTGACAGCTCAAAATACACATTCCCCCATTCACACACGCATTCATACAGCAAAAGCTGCCATGCAAGGCACCAACTGCTCATCAGAAGAAAATTTGGGTTTCAGTGTCTTGCTCAAGTACACTTTTGATATGCACCTACGGGAGCTGGAGATTTGAACCAGCGGCGATCCAATTACTAGACGACCTGCTCTACCTCCTGAGCTACAGCCGCCTCCTACACCTCCTACTATGGTCAGAGGTAAATCAGCTTGTGTTTACAGCTGTTTGGAGAGTACTACTGCACACAGAATATAGGTGACATGTAAGCACCAGGTTCAGAAAAGGCAGAATAATGTGTGGCGTAAAAAAAGGTCCTATCTCTGGTTCTACTGTATTGGATGTTCGAAAAGAATTTGAAAATTACAAGTGATGAATTAAATACATTTACTTTTTCATCAAAATATAATTTAATGGAAAGTGAATACAATTTAACTTTTAATATAAAACTGTTACTCATCAATTGCATATGTTAATTTTTTTAATGCATGGAAATTAATTGCAATGTAACTTTTAATGTATAACTGTTAATCTTTAATTTAATACATTTTATTCAATAAAGAATCATTGCATTATTTAAGTTGATATATTGCATTACAACTTCATTCTTTGGATATTTAAATTGAGAAGAGCTTTTATTTTAGTGCCTTGCAGTTCAACTCACTGCCGTTTTTATTTAAGAACAATTAAGCTTTTATAAACAAGATATGAATCATCATAGTCACTGGATCAATTTATCTAACTTTTGCTTTTTTGTTTTTTTGATTTTGACTTTTTTTGCCTTCATTACCCACAATGCACACTTAGCCACTGACATCACTGTAGGCAACTTTTCAGATTACATGCAGCTTCCTCTGCAGCTATAAAAGGTTTTTCATATATTCAGTAGTACTCCCAACACCTGTAAACACACTTTAATGTGTAAAGTTGGGGAAGTTACCCTTGGAATGCTGTTGTTATCAATAGACAGTACACAACCCTTTCATAGTTTTTTCTTGAACTAAAAGGTCAAAGGTCCAGTAGTCCTCAGGGACAAAAATAAAAGAGTCAATCAAATACTGGAATCATCCTACAGTTCTTCTGTAGAGCTGCCGGTGCATGGTGCTGTAGAGGCCATTGCGTACATTGTTCCTGGGTAAACCTTTTGTGTTATGAATTTAACCTGTTAATCAGGAATTTTGACTGTTACCTTAGTCAACTTTGTCTACAATTCATGACAGTGTCTTATACTGTACAGTATATATATTCTCGGTCTGAATCTCCCTACATTTGAATCTTTTTCATGCACCTATTGGTCATAGTACCCATTTTGTATGCATTTGATTTGATTTATATTATTATATTTAAAAATAAATAATTTATCTATTGTATCTTTTATCATTATTTCATTGTAAAATAATATGTATCTTGACTACTTGACTGGACTTTAGAACAAACCCTGTGTATTCAGTAGACAGTAACAATGTGAGTACTATACTGTATGCATTAATTTGGCTGTTTGTGACAGTGCAACAATTGTTTAAAGGCAATGTATGGAAAAAGAATACGAATACATATGTACAAATTTCATGTATGCATCAACACTGTGGGCCAAAAAAGTTGATTGTGATGAAGTCTCATAGAGTTTTTTGAGTTCGTACACAGTCCACAGTTTGTGGAGAAGGACCAGCTGGTGGCTCCAGGAGGAGTGTTGAAGAGGACATGTTGGTGTGTCTGACGCCAGCTATATGATCCTCTGTAGCACTCACTGACTGAAAGCTCTTTACAAAGACCTTTGTTATTTTCACACTCTGGCTCACAACAGCCAGATCAGAGGCGAGACAAGGCCAGCCAGTAATAAGCCAGCGGCTGATACATATAGAGGAACAGTGGAGGAGGAAATTACAGATGCTATCAGCCAAGTTCAAGTACCCCTCCCTCTGTCTTCTCTCTCTCTCTCTGTCTCTCTCTTTCCCTGTCTCTTCCCTTCCTGTGATTCTTTTCCTCCGCTTTCTTCTTATATGGGCTGCTGCACAAACGACAGTCAGAAAGGTATGCAACTCTCCATTCACAGCGGCCAGCAAGGGGTCCCACACTGCAAATCAACCCCACTGTTCTTGGGATTCTAATGCCCCACACTCTTCCAGCTCGCTGGCCCCGCCATCCAGTCGCCTCCACCCTAAATGCTGCCCTGCCCCACAAAGAGATTGACCTTACTTACTAACTTATATGCGTGTATGTGGACTTAAACCGACACATGCAAAGGGTTGATTTTCGTACAATCGTCATGGATGTCTTATTCAAGACAACACTAAAAACAAACCTCTTTTTAATTAGGTTTTTCCTTATCAAAGCACCCAGACACCTTCATCAACACACACTAATATACTAATTAAATTATTATTGATTGTATATTTGTTGACTATCAGCATTATTGCTCAATAGCAGACTACAGGTTATGTTTACTGGTGCCTGGAAGAGCGATAGCTTTAAGACATGAGGTGGTCGAGTTGAGCTGCAACTTTATTTCTTCATTCAATGCAGAAATACATACACCCAATAACAATATAGCACAATTGTTTCAGCAATGTCAAACCTTGAGTTGTGGCCGCAGTGATGTAATGACTGTAAAATACTCATCAAACATCTATACATTTGTCTATGCAGATAGATCTGTTACTGCAGCATCAACTCCATGGTCTGTGGCTGGAGAGGTGCTGGAGGATGAAGGAGCATCCCCAATGTTGGTGTCCAAATTTTCCCTGGAGCTGTTTTTTTGGACTGCTGTCATCTGCTCCTCATCCTCAATGCATGGCCTCTTAAAGAAGTCCAGAGAGCTTAGTTTTTATATCTTTGCATTTGAAATTAAATCTCCAAGTCTGAACTAGCTAGCCAGCTACCTTGCCATAATGATCTGTCACTGAACAGATAAAGGCAGCGTGTATGCCAAGACGACCCCACACTAATTTGAACTTTCATTTCAAGTAACATAAAGTCAAGGATTTTGATCGAAAAAGCAAGCTACAACAGTAACTGCGTTTACATTAACAATATTTCTTCAATCGGATTGAAATCATACGATTGGAGATTCCAACTTCATCATTTACATTGGTGGCAAAAAAAAGTAATCCTATAAAGGGATTGTCCCAAATGATTTAATCAGAATTTTACCTTTTGTGATCTGTGCCACTGTGAAACATCGAATCTGCTGTCTTCTTGAATAGGAACAGCAGCCAGTTATCCTCAAACCCCACATCCACACTGTAGCAAGTCATGTCCGCCAATCATTGCATCCACTAGGGTGTCTGGGTGGAACCACTTATGCCATCAGGACTTTTAGCCTTGAAACGTAAGTAGGCTGCCTTCAAACTTCACCAGTGTTTCTCGATTTGGTCAGTGGTTCAGTGGCCTCTCATCCATCAAGCCAGTCATTAACCTTTTACTCCTTTTGAGACCTCCAACACATAAATCGTCAGCCGCAGACCAGTTTTGTTTTTGTGCCCCCTGAAGTATATATTTATTCCAACCAGAGAGAAATGATCTGAATACGCTTTTCCAGGGTTAAGATTTACGTATTGATCTGAAAATCAAAGGCACCTGCCTTCTCAATCAGATTGAAAGTTAATTCAGGTTAGGCCAGAATGGATCAGTCTCTACTGATTCAGGTGTCTACATGAAGGATTTTTATTCTGACTGGGTTATGATTGATTGACGATCAGTGGAACATTAGGGTCCATGTTAGTGCAGCTAGTGGCCTTGTGCATATTTTATAACAGTTCTTTTTAGTATAAAAAATATATAATATATAACATATTATCCTAACAGTTGCACAGTAACGATGTGACAGAATGACTGCAACAGTCTGGCTGAGGTGACCTACAGTCATACGGGAAAATCTGCATCAGCCAGTACAGGTCTCACTTGAGTACACCTTCCCTATTTTTGTGTTTTTTATTCTAGTTTTGTTTTTTATTCGTTGAGTCACCTCTTCCAATAGGAGAATAGAAGAGGAGTGGTATAATCGTCTGAACAATGAAAATGAACCAAACACGTTTTTCCTTTCTTGTCATTCCTAATTGCCAATCTCTGGTGTTCCTTCCTGAATGAGGTTTGAACTAATAATTGACTACATAAAATATGGACAGAGCTTCCTTGACTGAAAAATGAAGCCAGTGTTGAAGTGTATTAGACCTGTATTCTTACTATTAGTGGGGGATGTGTATAAGCTTATGGGAAAATAAGCCAACTATTCACTTGATTTATTACCTCACTTTCCTAATGGGTTTAGGGTCTCGGTTGCCAGTTTCAAGTCCTCCTCTGTACAGGCTGATGTTAACTTTTGTAAATTATGGTCCCATTTACAATAAAGCAGGGTATACATTTCTCCCAGAGCCCCACCTTCATGTTTAAATATTGTCAAAAGAACAGAGATGAATGGTAGTCCAGAAATCAATGGTTGATGTCACCGTGGGTTTATACTTTTACCTTAAATGTGGCAAACATTTTAAGCATCATTGCTGCAATGTAGCATTCTCTTGTCTTCCTAACTTACAGTTCAAAAGTAAGGTCTTGCAATGACACTACATCATTCCATTGATCTCAACAAGCCTGGCTAATTTAAATAGCTGTGAGCTCCTTAAAGCTCCTCTGCAGTTTGATTGTAAACAGAAGTGTTCTTTTAAATTGTTTCTTACTTAAACTCATTGTGTGAATCTTCAAGGTCTAACAAACACGATGAATGGATTTCATTCTTCATTTAACCCACCTTTTCCCTGATGTTTGAAACCAGCACTGTTTACATCCTGTATTTGCAGGCATATTACTGCACTTCTTTGGCATGTTGCCGCCACCTCAGTGAAATAGTGTGAGAGAATCGTCGAAATATGTGTCACTCCCTTGCACATATGCGTGCATGTTCGTCCTTGTGAACGAGACAAACAAAACGGGGACCCATCCGTAGAACTGTGAAGTTGTGTAACGAGAGGTCAAAACCTCCACAGAGAAATATTCTCATCTTTATATCTTTGCAGGTAGATTCGGTCCTCATAAATGTACGAACATGCACACACACACACACACACACACACACACACACACACACACACACACACATATTTTTCTCTTTCATCCAGTTCCCTCTGTCCTCCTCATTTGGATTTTCTTTTCTTTTCCAGAGGGGGGCTGGCACTCCTGTGGCCCTGCAGCTGCATTTTGGGCTTCCTAACTGGTTCTCAAGGGGCAAATAAAACCCTATTATATCTTGGAGGGAAGGCTGCATTCAGGCTGTCATGCAGACGCTCAGATGAAACGCAGCGCAGTCACACAATCACAGGCTGCTACAGTATGAATGAACAGTGCCCGTTAGAAATGGCGCCCTCTAAACCAGGTGGCTCCCAAAGGTTTTTTCTTTTTTTCTTTTTTTACAGATGGGTGAATTTCCAAACTCACAGGATCAAGTGTGATGTGTGGAATAACTAAATCTTGGTCCTGAGATTTTATCTTAGACTCAGGGTTGTTCATGTGCGAAGCTGAAGTACCAAGCTAATTATCCCCCATCTGAAAGGGCTGCATTGCCCGTTCATCATTATTGCCGAGGCATGACAAGTTTTCCTTTAAGAATTAGCTTGAATTTCTTCTAATTAATGACTAATGACCATATTATTCCATGTGACACTATAATTACTCATAGGGGAAATGTTTGACTGCCTATAATCTACATTCTATCTGCCATTCGAAGAGCAGTTACTACTTTTCCCATAACAATTTCCTGTAGTTGTAGTGAAGTGGAGTGTTTCTATAATTTTAGAATGTTATTAATATCAATTGGATGATTATTAGATTTTAATGACTCCTCTGAGGTTAAAGCTATCAATAATAGCTTCTCATATCCTATTACCCAAGGCACATACTTACAATGGAATAACTGAAAAAAAACTGTCACAACTGATTCTAAAACGAAGTAATTTCTTGGTCCAGGAGGCAGCGAATGATGGTTCATTTGAAGTAGATTTAGATTACAGTATCACAGTAGGCTGCATCCTGTGTAAAGGTTACATCTCAGACTAGTCCACTGCCGACTTGTTGTTTAAGTCGGTGACTGTTCTCCAGCAGCATCCGTTGCAACAGCAAATTCCTCAAAACAGCTTCTCTATATTTTAAAGTGACTTAGCCCTCTAGTGGCTGTAGGAATCATGATGGTCGTAAAGGTGGAATTCAAATGAGCTTTAAGAATGAAAGGGAGGATGTCGGGGGACTGGTGAGTGAAGAAGACTTCTGTTGGAAAGATTGCTGTTGGTTTTTTAACTGCCATTAAAGGTTTTTATTTAAAGCATGATGACAAATGTTCCATAGCCATTAACTTATGCGAATATCCCCTTGTCTTACAAAGATGTTATTGTATTCCACAATATATGACTTTTTTCTCCACCTAACCCTAACCTAACCGCCTAAACTTAACCAAACCTTTACCATAGTGTCTGTTTTAACAGTAGTTTGTAATGGTTTTGGAAGGCACAGATAAGTTAGGTTGACCCTCCAATAGCATAGCAGATCCCACTTGTTTCTCATTCTAAAGGGAATTGATAAGCATATGTAAAGTATTTTGCAATTTGTACAAGTGTAACTTGGAGGTCTTGGCCATTCAACACAAATATAATATGTAACATTTCAGTATTAAAATGTCTGAAAGCTACTAAAACTGTGTTGTACAATTTACTGTGTGCCACTATCCCTTCTGTTTTCAACAATTTTCAAAACCAGAAAAACAATTGTACTTAATGTAACGTTGCGTTTCATGTGGCCTTGATATACATGAGGAAGGAAGTCAGCAAACAGGACTAAACATATTGGAATAAAACTCTAAAACATTTACCTTGTCCATGAACATCAGTGCACAGTAGACTCTGGTTCTCTCTCTCTATTTTTCCCCTCTCCCCTCTGTATCATTACGTTCATGAGGTAAAGCACATTTCCCCTCCAGCTCCAGTCAGCAGTCAACATTACAGAACATAAATGCCTGACAATGGTGGCCGCCCTGCAGGCTTACTGCTGCAGTCAGGTTGATAAACAGGAGTGAACATAAATCCACTTTTTAATTCTAAAAGTTAAAAAGTAATCTCTGAGCTCTCTTCCCTTCGTTAAATAGTTTCGGATCAAAGCAGAATCTGATGTGACTCCAGGTGTTTATTCCTCCAGAAGGTCTGGATCTGCAGTGACTCTCTGCAGCAGCTGAGCATCGGCTCTGCCGTCCCCGCTCCGCCCACAGCAAACGTCTTTTGTTTTGATAGAGAGAACCCTAGCGGCAAAAAATGGAGATTGTGTGTTCATGAACCAGCATCACATTTTCCCTGTACATAGCAACCAGCTAAGCACACTGAACTACTGACAGCACTGCACCTTGTCATAAAAAATAACAACATACATAACTATCTTTACCAAATACAGTATAAAATTACTTTAGTTAAGTTCATAATGTTTTATTCAAAATGTACATTACACTGTTGTATAAATGTATATGGTTTAGATATAGGGTTAGACATATATTACATATCAACATTTTAAAACATAATTATAAAAACAGATCAGATATATATAGTGATTGGCTTAAATCACATATCCACATTTTGTTTTTAGGAGCCACATATTAGTAGGTGTGATGGTGATCTTTAGTATCATCATCACATTTACCAACAGAGAGTCAGTTTCCACCGTCCTGGGTCAGTGTTAACAGCTTAACATCACATGCTGCGATTGAGTAACACAAATTGATATAATGTGAAGCGAAAACTGGTTAGTAAGAGAGCAGAGACAACAATATTGTATAGCTAATAATGGTTAAATTGTTGAAATTTCGTAATTCTGTGTGTAGGAGCATAACTACAAAGGTGCATCAATATGTTAACTGAACAGGGGAACTGAAAAGTACAAATTTGTATTAAAGCTGGTATGCAGTTTCATCACCACAGTTATATTATGGTTTGTTTTATGTCTCTTATTAGCTCAGCTGCTGAAAGGTTCAACCTGCAAAAGCATAGTGTTGGCTAGGACTATGATGCCTTGTATTAAATCTAGAACCAATATCTTTTGCTTTTTAACCAATACCCAACTCAAAGATAAACCGCAAAAATCATATTTAAAATATAGAGAATTAAAGAAACACTTCTATCAAACAGTTAATGATGTGTATGATGCAGTCTGTTTGTTTTACTTACTGTTAATTATGTAATTGAATTTGCACAGGAGGGGTTTTGCCTGAATTGAATAACATGAGTCATTTCAATTTAAATTAAAACATCTTATTTAAAATTCTGTTTCTCTCTGTGTCCTCTCATCCTTTAGTCTGTATATGTGTGTGCCAGAGTTCTGTTGATAACAGTTTGAGCAAAGAGACTCTGGCCGCCCACACACAAGCTGGTCCCTGCAGCACGACTGCAGCCAGCTGCCATATGACAGGCTAGAGACGTCTGCGCTTGGTTGCAGACACTGTTTATTTGTCTTACAGATAGGTGCTGGGGTTGTTTAATGCTCGGATGAACCGAGCTGCTCGATACAATCGCTGTGCACGTATGTATTCAGAGTGTGTATGTCATGCTATGCCACAAGCAGGGCAATTCCACCACACCATAAAAGGCTGCATATTATAGACTATTCATATCTAATTGTGTGGAACTACATAAGCAATGTAGAGATCTTTGTCATAGGCCTTTTCCAGCCTTTTTTTTTTCCTTTTTTTATCTTGCATGCTCACTCAATGTGCCTTTTCAACCAACCTACAAGGAGATAAGTACAATCACAGGGCGCATATCAGTCACTACAGACACTGAGGAAACCCACAGAGACTTTATCCAAACAGCCACTTGTCTACCACACTCCACTACATTAATCACTGTGGGAATTCTTCACATTGTTTCATACCCACTATATACAGTATGTGTGTGTATATATATATATATACAGTATTAGGGCTGTCAAAATAATGCTTATTTTGATCGATTAATATTTGTCAAAAATTGTAAAACATTGTAAGGAAAGATTGTAAAGTTACCCACATACACTGTAGCTGTTCACAGGAGCACTAGTCATTTTTGCAGCAAGGAATTTTTGTCTCACAACACCAATTGTATAGGAAGAGTTGATAGCTCCCATAGTTTCAGCTGGGAGATGTAAACTACTTAGTTGATTATTTAAACCAAATCAATTCGCAAAATGTAAAGCAACTATACACCCCTTTTCCTAACAAAACACTAATATGAAACCCTACACCAACTGAATTCAAGTTCCTCTCATTTACTGAACTGAGATGAGTGTAATATCCCTCTACAACACATGTCATTCAAACCTGACAAAATGGTTTGTCTCTTCACAATCATATCTGGTTTGGCCCAAAAAAAAAACCTAAATTCATAGAGTATGATGTGAAAATATTTTTGCCATTTTCACCTGCTGCCCCAGAGTCATAGTCCTGGTCAGAGCTGCTGTAAATCACCTCTGTACTGCATTCTCTCATCTTCAAACTAGCATCTCGGGGGCCCAGTATTCCATCCCAGTCACAGCTTAAGCCATGAAACCATTTTAAATAATCAGTATTGATATTTCAATAATTTTGACAACACAATGACACCCTAAATCTCTGGAAAGTTGGATGTTGCTGACTTACTTTTTTGCCTGCACTGTTTTGCTATTGAGACCTTCAGCATGGTTGTATCCTTTTCAACTGAAATCTGCCACAATAAAACCAATACCAAATGTCTTCTGTGATTATATATCAATTTTCTGTATCAAAAACAGTTATTGTTGCAAGATTGTTAGTTGTCCACTGGCAGGTCCATAATGCCTTTGGCTGTATCTGTCGAACCGATCAGATGTAATGCGTCTGACTATGGGGCGAGTTAGGGGCTCTGGGCTAATGTTGCCCACCACTGTATTTGTAATGAATTACAATAAACTTGAGCTTCAGGGTTGATTAAATATTACCCTTTTCTTTGTGAAATGCCCATTTGTACTCATGAGTGTTGTTAATTTTGCGGGAGGTATATCTGTACAAAGATAGGGCAGGCTTGATTACTAACAATTAATAATCAATAATGTAATTATTAAAATCCATAATAAAAATTATCAATATAAATTGATGATAGGGAACACCATCCTGGAGTCAGGAACCAATAACCATACCATTCTGTTATAAATAGCAGGTTGTAATGTTGGACCCAAATGCAGACACCAAAGCAGGAAGAAGTTTGAAAGGAGTTTACTGAAACAACAGGAGATGCAGATGGATCAAAGGAGGAACTCCAGCTCGGGCTACACTTTGCCAGGGTTGTGGTGGAGGCAACTCAAGGTGGCAATGGTAGATAGCGTAGGGGGAGAGGCTTAGAGGTGCTGAAGGGGAAATCCCCACTCAGTCTCTCCAGCACCTCTGAAACACAATAAGCACCAGAAAACAAGCACAAAAAAGGGCCACAACCAAGTCCGAAGGTCACATTAGCTGCCCCCCTCAACGGGCATACCCGGGTGCCCCTCCCAGGCTTAAGAGGAAACTCAAGGTAGAAGTCATCTAGGAGTGTATGGTCCAAGATGAGGGTCTGGGAGAGCGAGAGGGATCCTCTGGGCCATAACCCTCTCAGTCCGCCAGATACTCGAAGCCTCAGCCCAAAGTCAAATGACCAGGATCTTATGGATGTTGTAGGCAGGATAGTCATCAATGACCAGGATGGGAAGAGGGGGCTCAGCTGGAGAGCAGAGATTGTTAACAGCACCTTGCAAAACACCTACCAAACCTGGGGTTCCAATCACAGACAGTTGCTGTGTCTCAATTCAGTGTCTGCATCCTTTGGAAGACGCATTTGAAGGCCAATTACGTCACAACGCCACGTGAAGTCTGTCCCAATTCGAAGGGTCTTCCAAATGCAGCCCACAAATGCTGCCTTCTTTTCCCTCTTTTTGGCGGATACACCGCTTCTAACCTTCGCGGCCTCCCATATCCCTACATTTTTTTGTGCACCCAAAAAAGAAGAAAGAAAGAAAGAAAGAAAGAAAGAAAGAAAGAAAGAAAGAAAGAAAGAAAGAAAAACAATGGCGACATCACGTGGCGTAGATCATCACTTTCGTGGGCCTGGGCAGCAGAAATCATAACGTAAGGGCGGGAACATCTGGTGACACAACCAGGATATGCTCCGAAGGCTAGACCATCCCATTTAACAACGGTTGACGCAGCCTTTGAAGGTCTCTCCGAAGGACACGTCTGTGAAGACCGCAAAGGCAGGGTCCTTCGAAGGATGCAGACCCTAAATTGAGACACAGCATATGTCAATAGGGAGGCCGTGGAACAGGAAAACATGAAGTGTGAGGTGCTCAACAGTCTCAAAGATTGAGGGCAGCTCCATCAGAGTAACAAAGTGGCTTGGAGAAGTTGGAAAAGCAGGCCACTATGGTGAGGATTGCAGGGTTACCATTTGAAGCAGGAGGTTAATAAGAAAATCCATTGCTATGTGGGACCAGGGCAACTTGGCACAAGCAGTGGAAGAAGAAGACCAGCCAAAGGGGGGATGAGAGACTTTGTTTTTGGCACAAAATGGCCAGGCAGCCACAAACTGCTTCACAGCCTTGGACAGACTGGGCCACCAAAAATGCTGACAGAGGAGCAGGAGCATTTGCTCAACTCCAGGGTGACAGGTGAGTTTGGAGGAGTGGCCCCACTGTAGAAATGTTGACATAGGTATGAATAGGCAGTTGGCTGGTCCCGTGCCAGGGTCAGGGTGGCCCCGTTGTGCCTCCCTCACAAGTCTCTATCTTCCATGTAGCTGCTCCAATAATCAGGAGAGGAGGCACAATAGACTCAGGGTCAGCCGACGCAGAGTCTGGGGAGGAGAGCCTGGAAAGGGCGCCTGGCTTACTATTATGGTAACCAGGAACCAGGGAGAAATGACTAACAGTTGGCTCAGGAACAGCACCAGAAAGCCTGCCGGGAGTTGAGTTATTTCGCTTAGTGAAGGTAGGAAATGCTTTTGTGGTCAGTCCTAATAATGAATGGTTGTTTGGCACCCTCTAGCCAGTGCCACTCCTGGAGAGGCAATGCCAATGCCAGCAACTCCCAATTTCCAACGTTGTAATTTTGTTTCCGCTGGCGAGAAGCAGCAAGAGAAGTAGGCACATTTATGTAGTTTCAGAGTAGAGGCATTACACTTGAAGAGGACTGCTCCATTGCCTGAGTCTGAGGCATCAACCTCCACCATGAACTGAAGGGAAGGGTTCGGATGCTGGAGAACAGTTTTTTCAGTTTCAGGAAAGCAGACCAGATTCAGGGGACCAAGTGAATGGCAAGCTGATGGAGGTTAGCTTGGTATGGGGGGCTGTCACTCGACTGTAGCCACAAATAAATCTTCTGTGGAAATCATCAAAAACTGCTTCCTGGAAGTTGCTGTGGGCCACTCCTCCACAGTATGGATCTTGGCAGGGTCAGGCTGAAGCTGGCCTGAGGCACCACATAACCCTGAAACTTGACTTCAGAGGAGTGAAACTTGCATTCCTCTGTCTTAAGGAACAGCTTGTTCTCCAACGCCGTTTCGGCAGGTCCAGTTAGGGTCATTTAATTACCTCTCCATGGTCTCTCTCTCGGGGCATGTCAGATTGTATAAGAGACTGGAGGGAAGTGAGGTACCAGGGAGAAGCCCTATGGCACGCTCATAAGGTCGATGGAGGGGCAGAGACAATGCTAGCTCCTCACTGAAAAACTCTGGTAAGGTCATGGTAATTTGGGGCACTGGAGACAAATCAGGTGGTGTGAGGGGGCAAGGGAGAGGTTGACTTGGAAGGTGCAGCAGACTGTAGACAGCAGGAATGGCAGTAGGTGCTCCAAGTTGCCTGGTAGCTGAAGCTGTAGTCTGAGCCAGGGGTGACCAAGTAAAACTGGTGAGGTAGGAGAGGAAATGATGAACAGTTGAATATGTTGTAATGGGAACTGTATGAGTTAATATGACCAAGAACCAGCTGTCCATTGCATTGACCGCATTGGGGAATTCGAGGGCCACAATGGGAACATGTGCTTGTTCCACCAGAATAGAGTCAATAAGACTGTTGTTTGCACCGAAATCAATCAATACATATATGGAGAGGAGCTCACATGACCACTGCAGAGACGCAGTGATGTGGTTATGAGAGCTAGTAGTGGCCAGTGTGCTCTCACTCACTGGGGAGCCTGTCCTTTTGGCATAGCAGGGCATCAGGTGAGGAGGTGTCCAGGTCATCCACAGTATATACATAGCTTGTTCATGAAGCATTGTTGCCATTGTTCAGCTGACAGTTGAGACAGATGGGTTCCTCCGGAGCAGCAGGGGGAGCTCTGAGGTTAGATGAGGGGCATGAAACTGGTCTATGCTCCTGGCAGAGTGAGGAGCCTGGCTAAAGGTGGAACTAGTTGACCTACGACAGGAAGAAACCCTCTTTCTTGCTGTCTTTAATGGGCTTGTCAATGAGAAAAACAAGTGAGATTAGTTCTTCAAGGGTTAAAGGCTGTTCTCGATTGTCTAGCTTGTCCTGCCTTGGAGCCCTGCACTGGGTGGTTGAAAACTCCCCTCAAGACACAATACTTGCCTTTCTATCACTCAGTGGCCTGTGAACGATCTCAGGCTCGAATCACCTTCCATTGGCCCTTGTTCCTTGATAGAACTATGGCTTATTGTACTCTCACAAGGAGGCAAAGCTAACACTTAGCTCCACAAAGTGGAGAGGCTCAAGTCAGCTTGTGATGAGCACAAAGAAAAGCAAGCAGCAAGAGCAATGTTTTCAGTGTAAAACCAGTAGCAAATTGGACGCAGCAGTCCACAAACTCCCTAAGAAATGTAGCTTAAAGGCATACAAATATTCGCTATAAATCTCAAGTATCTGCCCAGACACTAATTACCTCACTTGAGACCACACTTGTGAGTGTGTCCATCCACCTTTTTGATCCAGCACATTTGTCGGCATGGATGAGTGGCGTTGGCTGTAGCAGTGTTCGGCTAAAGGGCTGATGGTGGTTGTTCTCAGGATTGTAGCTCAGGGAAACAGCAGTGTTGATATGGATGGAAAGAACAGGACACAGCGACAATCCTTCATTCTGAGGGGGAATACTAATGAGGGGATTAAAGCCTGGATTGCACAGCTTCAGTCGTGAGTTGCGGCATGCATCTAAACTTAAGCTCATCGTGCATCAGGCTGATGAACAAGATGTTTGGGAAACTTATGCTCCATTTATTCCAGATGCATTGTGCATTTGTGTCCTTAGTGGGAAGTGACGCGATAGTCCCTGTAAAAAACTACAGTGACAAAGGTGCCTATGATCCCTTTATTTTTGACTCTGTCTTGCTCTTGTCAGGGCAAACTGATACCAGTGAATGTGTTCTCAGCCATTTTTCCTGTTCCTATACTCAATATGGTTCTGGGCTGTGAGTTGGTGAAGGGTGAGGTAGCTGTTGGTGTGTGCCCAGCTTTGCCCAGGTACACAATTTATTTTGGGCAAAGGCTTGGCTTGTGTGAGCCTACTACTACTACTCCCTCGGCTGTTGTAACTTTGGTCTGTCTGGTTTTGTGTCCGAGGAGAGCTTGAGTGTTGCCAAAGGTGTCTTCATCCTGAGCGGCTGCTTGTGCCATGGCCAAACCAAGTACAGATGTGGTGCCTGACGGTAATGGTGCTGATGTGCCTGTACATTTCTGAATACCCTTTGTTGCAGCCACACAGTGATTTGGTACAAGAGCGATACAGTGATCTTTCTGCAAAAGAGATATCTGAACGTGATGGGGTGTTTCCGAGGGCTTGTTTAATTGTTTAATTTATCCTGCTTTTACTTCAGGAAAGGACCTAAATACTTCTTCCATCACTGGCATTAAGCATGGAGCTAAAAGGCAAGTAGCTTAGCTTAGAAAGGATTAGCATCACTTTTATCTATTGCCAGATTCAAGCACAAAATATAAAACTGCCATGTGATCTTCTCAGACAGGTATTGGTTTAAGCCCTTTCAGTTGCTGGTTGTAAATGGCTTTTAATTACCAGCCTTATGTGTTCACATGGAGGCTCAGCAGTCTGCCTAGCAACAGGCTCTCACACAACCTACCTGTAGCTTCTGCCAGTTTTGGCATGCATGTGCTTCTGCCCTGTGGGAAATTAACTCATGTGAGTGAAGAGCGGGTGGGAGGTTTTGTTTGTGTGTGTGTGTGTGTGTGTGTGTGTGTGTGTGTGTGTAAATAATTAATTATGTCGTCCCTTGTGACTAGTATTGTGTATTGTCAGAGGGGGTGGATATGGTTGTCTGTGCTATGCTGTACCAAGCAGTTACTAAGCTACCTATATATTTAAAGCAGCAACATATTTACTTCCTGGAGAAAGTCCCAATCCTATTTCCAAGTTTTATCCCTACTCCTGGTTTTCAAGTTCATCCCCTTGCCCTTAAGAACAGAGTGACTAGGGGTAGTGGCTGAAATGTCTTCCTGCAAACTATGAGACCCCGACATATGTCATCAGTTGACGAAGACAATGTTTTAGTTACGATCGACGAATTCAAATATGCCGTCTTTTGCAGTGGTGATTTCTTTTGTTACAGTGGCAATCTCAGTATTGTCACAACAATTGTGATTATGTAATGCTCATTATAAAGAAAATGACCACAATACATTTAATCAGCAGAGAGTTCTCTTAACCATCGGTTTGAAGCGTACATCTGAAAAATCTCTTTTCCCTTCACCCTACCCCTCTATCCCAACAAGAAGGACCTAAAACCTTCAGTGCCCTAGATCTAGATGTGAATGTGCAAAACAGAGGAGTAGGGGTGAGTGATAGGGGCAAGGGGGTGTATTGGGATTGGGTGTTGCCTGTTGAGTTTGGGTGTTGCCTGTTGAGTCTAATATTGATGTGATGCTTTGGTTTGGCGCTAGACCTGAGCTGGAAACCATAAGTGTCAGTCTATCAATCTGGTGATGACACTCTAAAATGGACAGGATGGCTCTTTGGCCAAGAAGCTACATTTTGGTGCTTTAATATCTGTACATTTTTACCTTTTTTTGTCACATTTTAATGTCAACATGATACATTACAAGAGAGTCCTTACTGATTATGTGTATGCATGGCAGACGGACCTGATGGCAAAATAGAATCTCAGATTAAATTATGTGTCCAGATCAGCTAATAGTAGGGGTGGGAATCGCTCTCACCTCATGATTCAATTCGTTTCTGATTCAGAGGTCAACGATTAGATTCTAAACCGATTATCGATCATCTCGATGCAACAATTTTTTTGTGTACATTTTCATGCATGATTTAAAATAATAATAATAATCATTAAATCTGAGTTTGCTACTCAGAGTTTGGTAATCACTTCCTACTTGTGTGATGATCAAAATATTCATCACCTTAAAGCCTTTTCGTTGTCACAAATAGATATGACTTTCTATGAACACATAATCCTCCCGTTACAGGCAATGAGCATATCCCTGAGAGAAAAACAGTATACTAGCCTATATAAAAAAAATTAAAAAGCTGTCAATGCAATAATCAATGCAGCTTGCATTTCAACACATTATGGACCTATGTATCAGCTCTCATACTAAAATATGGCTACTTGCCTACCCACTTTCTTCAAAGTGTCCAAAATTTCTGTTTTAGTTTCACTGCAGTGCGTTGGTATGGCTGTGTCAGTGAAGTAACGAGATGGTATTTTGTATCTTGGCTCTACAGTGAACACCATCATCCGAAAACCCACATTCTCCACAACTGAATGCGGTCTTAAATCCTATGCAATAAAACTTGTAATGGATTTGGTAATCCGCTTCGCTCTCTCAGAGTTCGGTTGAAGCTGTGCAACCGCCTGCTCAATCGTTCTCTGGCTGGCATCTGCAACAGGTCGCTGCTTCTCTCCCGACTCTGGATTGGTTTCGTGCAAGGTGGTTTCTCAAATTAGTCGTGTCGCCATATTTAAGTTGACTTCCACACACCTTACAAACTGTGTAGGTCTTGTCAGTTCTCCCCTCAACTTCATGGAACTCAAAGGGCTGCCATATAGTAGCTATCAAAGAAGTCGGTGCCGGTCTTATAGGCTTGTGCTAGTCATTGCAGCCATGTTGTTTTTCGCACGTGTGTTCGGTACAGCAGAAAATCAGCAGGCACTTGCTGCAGCACTCTGCAGCAGACGAACTGAATTTTGCAGCTGGCGAATTGAATGTTGCAGCGGGCAAACTAGTTTCACTTTTAAAATTCTGATTATTAACTTACCTGCATCAAGACATAATTATTCTAGAGAGAATCGCGATGCACCGAAGAATTGAAATTTTTCCCACTCCTAGCTAATAGTCTCTTTATCCAATCCAAGTAACTAACAACCCAGGCTTGTGGTATTATCAACTAAATGACTTTCAGGCCAGTAGCTATAAGAAAGCACTGAATTGCCATGGTAGTCAAATATAGAAACACAGTTTAATAGGCTACCACATACAAATTTATGTACATATTTATTGCTGCCTATTAAAGTTTTTTTACCACCTCACCGGTAAGAACACAAAGTGATTACAGTGTGTAATTACAGTTCTAACTGGGGGCACAGCTTTACAACAGCTGCAAATTAAAGTCATTAGATGTACAAGATTATGAATCCTGTAGAGACAAACTTAACACATATGGAAAAGCATAAGGAGATTCATTTTCACAAGTTAATACAACTAAATTGAGTGATATTTCTGCAAAATGAAATAAAAAAATAAATAAAAAAACCTCATGTCAGATCCTGGTTGGACCAAAATGCAGAGACACAAGTAGTTGTGCAGAAACAAAAGCTTTATTTGAGACGCCAAAGCTTGGGTAGGTTTGGCCCTGGGCCACTGGGCAGTGGCAAGGATGAGAACGTGGACAGTGGTGAAGAACAGTAGACAAGGGAGCCAGATGTCAGAGAGTCTGGACGTGGTTGGGAGACTCGCTTTTTCAGTGGAGACACTGTGTAGGCTTGGCGGGTTCCCCGGAAAGGATACACTTGGGGCCTGCTGGAAGTGTCAACGGTCATGGCTGGGGATTAGCTGATAGGAGGCTAGTTAGATGGTGTAAAGCAGGTCCTGGAGCTGACTAGAAGCTGTCACACACTGGAGCTGATGGGAGGCTGGCAAACACTGGAGCTTTTCAAACATAGCCACACCGGAATTGAGTTCCGCTCCTCGCAGTGTTTCTCTCAACCAGGGCTTAAAGACCATCTTCATTTTAAATATGGCTAAGCCATGGCCTCATTTTAAATATGGCTAAGCCATGACTTTCAGCATCTTCATAATGTCCATGTTGATATTCAAAGTAAAACACAAATTGTCACATATTTCCAGAAATTGTGTGATATTGTCTGATGGGTCCATATGGGCCAGATTGTTCTGTGAGGTTTTGGTTGGACCCAAAAGCAGAGACATGAGAAGCTTTGCAAAAACAAAAGCTTTTTTTGAACAAGAAGGGAATGGGCGAAGACAGAGATGAGCAAGTAAGCAGGTGTTGGCGAGTGGCGGGGTAGACTGGTCTCACTGGGTTACTGGGATTTAGCGTGTAGCACTGGTGGATTGAAAAAGGTGGCGTGTGGAAGGCTGAGCAGTCGCTGGTGAAATCTGCACACAAGGTGGAGACAAAAACTGTCAAACAAAAGCATCCAAAAATGAGCGCACGAGAAGTCAAAAACGCGTGAGTTAGTCGCAAAGAGAGTATACTGGAGAGTCACTGGTAGATGTGGGAACAATCTGGCACTGGACTGTTTTAGAGATCAGGGTATTGTAGAGGCAGTTGATGAGACAGAATGAAGAACAGGTGCGTCTCTCTGCTGCAGCAGAGAAACATGCCCACCAGAACACTAGCAAATTCATGATCACGCGGTGCGGCCTAAATCGTGATGCATGCTGGTTAAAATGTGTCCATGATGACCTGGATGGGAGTGGTTTCTGCTCCGCAGTCAATGTCACATGACCTTAAGTCCACATGAAAACGCTCTTTTGCGAAAACGCACCTGTATTGCATTGTTTTGGCCAACCGTCCACACAGATCCTGAAAACACAGCGCCTGAAAACGCACTTTTATGAAAACGGGTCTCAGGGTGGAAAAATCCAAAAAAGCAGCCCTCCCATTTTTGTGTGGACAGCGGATCGGCATACTTTCCAAAACGATGACGCCATCGCCCCACCCCTCGACCTTTTGCCTCCGACCTCTGAACCCCGCTACGTCTCATAACAACAACAACAACAACAATGGTGGACTACATGCTTGTGTTCAATCCGCAGAAGATATTGAGCCTTTCTTGCTACTCACTCGCCTTGTAGTTGAGTGTGAGTCGCAGCAGCAGTTCAACCTCATTAACGGTCCAAACAAACGATTCTGGTTTCCTTGCACTCGCCATTTTCATCCTCTTCTTGTTGTGTTCAGTTTCTCCGTCTAATGTCTGTTTGTTTATGGCGCGGAAGCTTTATGCGCATGCTCCGTCTCTTCTGCCACCTATAGGCCTGGAATATGAACTACAACGTTTTGAGTCGTTTTGAGTGGATCCGTATGGACGCAAATATTCTTGAAACAATGCTGAGGGAGACGAAGGAAAAAAATATCGTTTTTGTATGTGTGGACGTACTCAAGGTAATTACGGGAGCAAGGTGGCTGCAGAGCAGTTGAGCAGTTGCTCTCCAGGTACTGCGCGAGTCTAGACCCCGCCTTCATGTCGTCAGGACTTTGCCCTAATTGGCTTTTATCTATGCTGACGTATATAAGTTTTGATGAATTTCCATATCCATAAGCGCATGTGCCTCTTTTCTATTCAAATATCACATACTTTCAGATAAGTAGCAGCCGTATGGCCGCACCTATGGGATAGTCAACATGAATAAACTTATAAAATCCTTCATGTAAGGCAACAACCCTGAAAGATGTCGTCAATACATTGCTCCGTTTTGGTTAACTGCTGTGTCTTGCATGCAGACAACACAGGTTCAACTCAAGTGTTGTCTGTACTATCCACTCGTATTAGCTCTTTCTGTTCCCGTCACGTAGAGAGTGTCAAACTTCATAGCAGCGTTTGTATCCCCGCCCCTGCAGTCGCCAGCAGATCTCGCTGTTGCAGGAGGTCAGCTGGAGTTCAACTTGAACGCGCCTATTCACACACACTGGGAGGGGCAGGTTAGGGGGGGGAAACAGGTAGGGAGAAAGCAACAGGTAATACATGCTGCTATGCTATGAGACACACCATGACACCTCAGTCTCAACAAAAAACCTCCTCTTAACAAGGATGATAATCCATACAACTACTTTTCTCACAGTAACGTCATTGGAATATTGACATTCAAACTGAATTGCTTTTATGATCAATTTATCAACTGAATTTCACTTATATATTCAGTCTGATATTGGATTCAGGTATCTGTATAAGACAGAACTAAATGATGCTGCAAGGATGCTGTGACAGCGGCTTGTCAGTGCTGTTTACTTACTACTTGTTTTTTCACAATAGAAATAGGCTATAACACCACAAAAATTTCTGCTTTTACAGTGACGTTGATAGGTTTTAGACATAGAAGCCCTTTTTACATAGAAAAGGCAGCACATTTTCTCCAAGGTAAGGGCCGCAGTGTACCGCACTGTCTTTCTAAAATGGAGGCGTGATATTCCTCCTTTTCCAAAAGCCACCACCGGGTAGCGTAAATATGTGACGTGACATGAAGCACGAAGTTGGGCAATGAACAGTGACAGCACATTTGTCTTCAAAATAAGAGCTTTACATTGCACCCCAATGGAGTTTATAATTGGGTTCTTAGTGGGGGGCTTTTCATTTGAAAGTAGCGACCGTTCCTAGCTTGCCACTACAACAACAAGCAGACACAACCAACCAGCTACAGAGACCGAGGAGACGCTGCATCTCCTGGATCTCAGCGGCTGATCAGTTGTTCATCTTGACGTCTGCGGATGAAGTGATGGACTGACTGCTGTGATCAGCTGTTTCCTGGTTTTAAAACTCCCCGGCTGTGGGTCGCACAACAGTACAGGTCATCGACACCTCCGCCCATCTTACATAGGGTCCGGCACATTGACACCTCAGATTTAGATAGCAGGCGAGGTGGAAGTAAGTGTACCCTCCGAGGCGGCAAATAGGCAGACCAAAACAGACCCCCAATTTGCCGCCCTCTGTCTAAAACCGAGGACCGAGCTGCCAAAAGGACGGGCAAATTGGCGGTTTGCTGCTCTGTCTAAAAACGGCTAGTGATAGTGAATGACCCACAGGTGGTCATTTGAGTGGGTCCCATGGAATTTCAGTTGGTCCCCAATAAAATTTGTGATGTCTAACAAATTGTCACGTTAAATTGGTGTTTGAAGTTCTATTGTTCTAATCATGGTTATATGTTTGATGAAAAAACACTGGCACGTCTACAGCTGCCCCTAAAAGTTCATGAGCCAGTCAGTCAGATTTGATTTTGTACATTACAAAAGAAGGATAAAACGTACAGGCTTACAGAAACACTTAGAAATATGATCTCAGTGAGAAATAATACATAAAGGGAACCATAACTTAAAAATGAATTTAAAAAATCAACCATGTGATGGTGGTAAACTGATGAGAGAAGCTTCAATTTAGGGGCACCAAATCCTAGTATCGCCCCAGGCTCCGCCCTGCTCGAACAGCGCTATTAGGGGCATGACAGCAGAGACGCTCCATGTCCACTGGGATTTTAAAACTGAAATATAGCAGGGCGTGCACTTTCACTTTCTCTGACTGTGTGGAAACCTGATTTTCACAAAATGCCAAAGAAATTGATACCATATTATTTTTTATGGTTTAATCATGGTGCGTCTCACTGTGACAGAGACATGCACACAGTGAGCAGATGGTCGGAAGCAGTGACCAGCAGATTTTTGTTCTGTCTTGATAACCATTTCCTTTTATAATTATTCTAATACATATTCGTTGTTCACCATAGCATTAAAGAAAAAGTGGGATAAAGTATAGTGCCCTTAACATTGTTGCTTTTGTAAATCGTCTTTCAGATTATTATTTTGATTTGTTAGCTTGCATTTTCACTGTTTTAGTCACTCTCACTGCTCTTATTATCTATTTCCAGTTGCAGTTGGCAGCTGTTTTTCACCTTGTCGAAACATAAATAAAAACTAGCTGATAAAAATCAGCGTGGAATAGAGCAGTCCCAGATTTATTTTTCTCAGGAACTGGTGGAGACCAAAAAGAGACCTAAAGGAGAGTGAATGGTAGACTTCACCACGTAGACACAAACACATGCTAGCACAAGTCTGCTGGATGTGAAAGAGGTGACCTGGCAAGTGAGCCACAACTTTGTAGAGTAAACATACTGTGCTCACAGTTTGTTGTGCTGCCAACAAGAAGGCAGACAACAATGTGTTACAGTTTTAAACGTTCCACATTTAATAAAATAAAAAGGTTGATTTTAAACAATTAAATAGAGGAGTCTTGAGGAAATGTACAGACTGAATTCACACAGTGTGAAGAATTCCAGCAGTTCAGTCAGCAAGCTATTCTCAGTGTGGTGCCCACAGCAACATGGCATTGTTTTTGTTTCTTCAAAGTGCCTCATTGTCCATTAAAACCTATCAAAATGAGTTCTCAGCAGGTATAGAATAGCCTGAAGTCCCTCTAAGAGACAGCTGGCTAATATGGCACTTTGTCTTCCGGCACAGTAAGACTACTGTACAAAAACATAACATCTCTGTCTTTTTTTTGCACTCATTTCACAGCAAGGCAGCTTAATACATTATATTTAATCATTCAGCTTATTTTAATCAATCATGCAGCTCAGTGAAGTTAAATTGATGCCCAATTATGATTTTGTGTTGTGTAGAAGCCCAGACGGTTAGTAATACTGTCTGGTGGACCAAGCTCTCCCTCAGCCCCGCCACCAACCGCAGTTATCCTCGCTTTGGCCCCTTAATAACTTTTTTTAAAAAAACTCCACCCTTTTCTTCACTCTTGCCATTCATACACTTCCTCGTCCTGGTTTCACCTCTCTTTTTCCCATCTCTCTCTCCACTGCCCTTTCCCGCTCTCCTTTATTCCTTTATTTGTGCTCACTTCCCCACCTTGCATCCCATCCTCTCCCTCTGAACGCCTCCTACCTCTTCACTTGGCTACCATGCTGAGCCAAGCCAGCGCTATCGTCTTTTGCATGATGGCTTGCTGATACTGTCTTAAGTGAAGTAGCCTTACACTGTGCAGATTAGTGGGCCCGGGCTGGACTTTGGAGTTGCCAGGGAAAACTAAATCCCTGTGAAGTCCCAAAGGAGCATCGAGGCGAGCATCACTGCACACAGAATCAAGTCTTCTCATCTTTTCACAGCAAATGATTAACCAACAGGCAAAAAAGTGTGAAGTAACTAGTGCTGAGAAAAAAAGTATAATTAAATACATTTATTTATTGATTAACCAAATGAGACACAATTTATTGATTCCAGAATGTCAAATGTCAGAACACTTTTCTGTGTCATGTCAATATGTTTGTGTTGGGTACTTTGTAAAGTGATTCTCACCAAAAGCAGAATGTCAGTTTATCTCTCTTTAAAATCCCTGCCACTTTGGTCACAGGGCTTTAAAAGCAGTAAAGTGTTTTATTATCATCCACAACTGTGTCTGAACAGTTGATTACCTGTACAAGCATAAATAAATACTAATGTGTTCCGATCAAACGTTATGTTACTCGCACAAGATAATCCATTTTTAATCGCCTCTACTCAAGTGAGGAAGGCGAATAAAAATAACCACGAACCACATCGGTATGAACCCAAAACAAGGAGATTTCTCTGTGATCTGACTGCAATAAATGGATCAAAAAGACGCTGAAATAAAAGTCTTGTAAAAAGCCTGAAGTCATGATTCTCGCTCACTTCCCTCCACTGCAGCTCCTTATTTGTCCACTGTTAGTACGCGTAAATGTGCTAATGTTACAGCGTTACATTTCGAAATTTTGAATTAAAGGTCCATCTACTAGATTCTTGGGGGGCTTTTGTGCAAAACTCATGGTTTTCATCAGTGTTTTGTGAGTTTGTTCAGTAATAGTTGAGACTGAAGAAGAACTGATAAAAGTATCAGTTGCAGTTTTATATCAACCATCCAAATAGTGATCTACACAGGATTTATTAACCATTTACAAAGTATTAAAAACATCAGTTGGACTGTACAATGAACAGTTACAATTGTAATTGCAAACAAACAATGATTTAAGAAGCATGTGTTTCACTGTTTTTAAACAGTGAAATAATGAAATAAAGTTTAATTTACTATAAAATCATAACATGTTATTTTTGTAGAAAAAATAATTGTTGAAAAATACATTGTATTTGTTAATAATGTATTAATTTATACAGCTATAGCTACATTACAGTGGGGAGTTTAAATATGTTTTACCTCCAGAATTAATTACATTTATTTAACTATTTTTCCTACTTTCATGAAATAAAATTCAATTAATTATAAAACAGAGAACATGTAAAAAAAAGAATAGGGCTGGTTTCCTGTGACTTCAGTGTTTTATATGAAAGTATGTCTGTCTGAAAAGCAATGGCAATTCATTGAAATCTAATGGAAGAGAAATAATTCACAAAAACAAAGAAATGCGTCATTGTCATCAAATGATAAAAGAACACAGTATGCAGGATCCATGAGGGCTTATGAACACATACCACAAACGCACATGCACGCACACACACACACAAACACACATGAACCAGGGGAGAGCTTAGTGGAGTGAATCTAGCCAGTTGTGCCAGCCAGCAGTACTTTAGGAATGATTATGTTATCTATTTAGACAGATCTCCGGGGGGAAATATTTGAAGCCATAAAACTGCCAGTTCTCTGTTCTCCCCGCCTCTCTGTGTTTGTATCTATTGTGTGTGTGTGTGTGTGTGTGTGTGTGTGTGTGTGTGTGTGTGTGTGTGTGTGTGTGTGTGTGTGTCTGGGTGAGTTGGGTGACATTGCTGAGTGCAATGAGCCGATGGCATCTGAAGGCTATTAGCATGGGGAGAATACATTCCGGAACTGGCCGGCCAATACAAACACTCTGCTCGCCATAATGAGGCGTGACTAGACTGCTCTGTTACCATGGAGACCTTCAACAAGCCACTGTCGCTCTACCACTTTCTCTCCCTCTCCTCCTCTTATTTCTCACTTTTAAAAACTCGTTTGGGTGAATCTCATTTGCAGGCTGGATTAAAGACATTGTTTAAGTATTGAAATGTTATGGAAGGGCAAAGAGATTTCTGAAGGCTGATACCAATACGCTGAAGAACATTATAATATTGATGCACTGCATCATTAGAGAATGTTTTTGTATTTATTATTCTAAGCAAGACACACCATCACCCATCCGCTCAGTCGTTCAGTCGCCACAAGACTTGACATTGGGATGACGTCACATGCATAACAATTGCTTTTCAAGGCTGCAAAGAGTTATGATTATATAGTATATATTTCCACATTGTCTACTTTATTATTTTATTATTCATTTTATTGTATTGTCTTGTTTTATTGTATTGATTTTAATATTTTTATTTCAATTATTTTATTGTCTACTTTAATATTTTTATTTTATTTATTTTATTGTCTATTTTAGTATTTTATTATTATATTATATATCTTTATCTCTATCTCTTGTTTCCATTCATGCTGTATTTCTATTTCTACTTCGCACGGAGCATTGGAACAAAAACAATTTCCCCCTGGGGATTAATAAAGTATTCTGATTCTGATTCTGATAATATAATGGACATTAGTGAGTCAGTCAACTGACAGTCATCATTCTCACATAACTGTCCCTCATGGCAATTAACCCCTGAAAAACAATGTAGAGCATCAGCAAAACCAAAGGTTTTACCTTCTTTTTCTCTTATTTGGCCCTCCTGATTTTTAAACTTTTAATTAATGACCCTTTTATTAATGAACACCAGTTTAAGCTCTGATTTCTGTTATTTTAAAATCTTTAGAATGTATCCCAAACAGGTGAGACAGGCCTTCCATGTTTTAGGCAGTCCTATTTCCTCCACAGTTTTGACTTCTCACTTGCCCTAAATCTTTTTTGCCCTCAGAGACCTCTTTCAGGTTCACCTGTCCAGACTCAGACAACCTAGGCCAGGCCAGACCAAGCCAGTGAAGGATTTACTCCGTCAGGTACATTCCAGCATCCTTTGCCAATCTTGTGTTTATTTCCAAGGAGGGCTCTCTTTCCCAGGTCTCTCTTGGCCTCAGAGCGAAGGCTCTTGGCTGAGGTCCACGCTGCACAAAGGGCCCGGGCATTCCAGCTGTCTGCCTTTAATCCAGTGTGTCAGCTCATGTTAATGTTGCAGCGTGAAATCTGAGGGCGCAAAGCGGCGTGGAATATCTACAAGAAAAAAACCCTCCCTAAGAATTCCTCTGGAAAAGGCCACCAAGCGTCGAGCCGGCTGGCCAGTGGTCTGCTGGTGGTACAGTTAATGGGAGGTGGATGTACCAGGTTGAGGTCGACTGGATGTGTGTGTGTGTGTGTGTGTGTGTGTGTGTGTGTGTGTGTGTGTGTGTGTGTGTGTGTGTGTGTGGGTGTGTTAATATGTGTCTAAGCTTGCCAGGCAGGTGGTAGGAAGGTAACGTTCGGGAGGTATTTATAAACGGAGCCACCTAACAGCCAAGGAGGATGCTGCTCTAATCAAATGGAAAAGCGCGCCCATGGACTAATGTGAGACTAAATCAGCATTTCCGCTCCTCCTCAGGACCCCCGCGGTCCACTCTGACACACAATAGAGGAATGACACGCTTCTGTGGACGGTTAATTATCTTAGACACACACACACTGACACACACTTCAGTACACGTGCATGGACCACAGACACAAATGCAGATGAACATATACCACAACGCACACACATCTAAGTTTGTGCAGGCACACACGCACACACATACACATAATTATTCCACACCCTGTCCGTCTCGTCTCACTGATTTCCATCCAAATCATGCTTTATTCACCCAAACTCATTGTCTGCAATATTCGCTGCGAGCAACATCTATTCAGCCACAGCGGAACCATCCATTCTGCAGACAAACACACACATATGACTGTGTGTGTATTTGTTTGTGTGCATGCATCTATATAAGAAGACAATCACTGTCTTCTTTTGTCCACTCTTTATATAAATGAAATAAATGGAAATGGAATTCCCAAACAGGACAAAAGACAGACTTAGGATACCATACCAGTTTCCTTAAGGTGATCCCACATGAAGGAGCCACCCAGGACGCCCTGGTGCTCTGACAGCCAGTGCTCGGCCCTGCCATAAAAGCTTTACATAGATTTGGATTTTATCACTTCATAAAGCAGCTTTGCAGAGTGAGTGTGCTGCTGTATGAACAGAGCTTCTCTGCCACATTGTCTCAGGGATTGTGTGTTCAGGGATTTATTCATATTAGAGGTTGAGGCTTTCATATTTAGTTCAGAATCATCAACATGAGTAACATGTTATGCCATTTTGTTTGTTTAGCAATTTCTCTTGGATACTTTTCCATTGTTGAATCAGATAAATACATTATATTCTAACTAACATTCCAGAAAAGACTATTTTCTATCTCATGGTGGTGTTACATATGCCAAAAAACACATTTACCAGCAGGATCTCAATCTACTAAAACTGTAAGGGACAAGTGAATGGCTGCAATCAATCACACTGGTGAAGTCAGATTATTCTTCCTTTTTTTTGCTATGCATTTAAGGAGTTTGACACTTCGATTGTATTTACAGTTCAATGTTGTTCTTCCCATTGAATTTTTAAAATGACGACAAAATAAAGTAAATCATTTTTGCACCCTTTACTGATTAAATGGTAGCTCTGTTGGTAGAGCAGGTTGAAGATTCATTCCAGGTTTGGTTACCCAGAACAAGGAATTAGAACTGACTTACACGAGACACAAATTAGATACAGAAGAAATACCATATATATAGAAGGTGAATATGGATTGATGGAATTAGTACAATACTGAGATTATAAAAGTAGGGGATGGCAATGGCCACATGTACAGATTGCAAAATCTACCCTCATTTTTTTTAGAGCAACATCACTTTGGGCCAGCTGTGGTTTAGGATGTAGAGTGTCATCCACTGATCACACGGTTGGTGGTTTAATCCCCAGTTCCTCCTGTCCACATGTCAAAGAGTCCTTGGACAAGATCGCCAAATTTGCTCCCAATGGTCAGGCTGGGGTTCAGTATCGTTCAGCTCAAGGATACTTTGACTTGCAACTGGGGGAGCTGGGGATTCAAAACATCAACCTTCCTAGAAAACCCGCTCTACCCCCCGAACCACAGCCCCCCCAGTGTGTGACACTGTGTAAATGAGATGCAAATTGTAAAGCCATTTATTTAATGATGCTTCCTCATGAGACTCACAGACCATACAAAGGTTGTTGAACTGTTAGACACAACTCAGTAGAGTTGAGGGCAGAGATACTGTGTGAGGTTAAAATCAGCGCTTGAAATCCTACTTCACTTAGTTATATGTCAGCATAATCTGAATGCAGGGGCATGATACACATTTGTAGGATTCAGTGTGACTTTCCAGGGATATCATTATTTCAGAGTAATCGTGAATAAATGTTCATGATTTCACAGAGAAATCACTGGTAAAAAAAAAAAATTTGATGATTCCAGAGCCTGTCTATCTTCCTGTTATTAACAAAACCTTTGAGTTAATTTAGTTTAATTTAATTAATTCTGCATGTAGCAGTGTCAAATGGCCTATTGTGAGATGTAGCTTGGGTTAACCATGAGACAAAACTGTGTGTGAAAGCCTTTGGAAAGTAATATTTGCAACTTACACAGTCATTTGAAGAACACTTGGACTCAAAAAGACCCAAAAGCACACCACAATACAAAACAATATACAGTGTACAGTAAGTCAGAACACATAAAACCAATTGACTTGTTTTGTATGTTCGGTTGAGAAAAGTTAGATGTTGGTCATAAAACATACTGGGTAACTAACGAGGTTCACCATCATCATTGCGAGGGAATAAAAGATCTTCTTCCAACATTAAACATTGCTGGCATCATTGTGCACTACAACACAGCATCGATGTGTTTCTCTCTGAGGGGTTTTCTTTTTACTTGCCTCAAGACCGAAGAAGAGAATCAATGGGGGATGGGCGACGTGTGAGACTCGCAGGTGTTGCAGACAGCCTGACAGAGCTCAGGCTAATTAACTGTTTTATTTACAGAAAGAGAGTGAGCAGACTATGCACCGCCGTCTGTTTTCTGATGACACCGCGCACTTCACCAGGAGCCACAGGGTGAGGTTCTCATTATCACATCAGTGTCATCTTTCTCTGTTTTCATTCAAACGCCAGATCACACCCTCAGAGACAGACAGACAGACAGACAGACAGACAGACACACACACACACACACACACACACACACACACATTTACAGTCTTGATATCCACAGTGGTTTGTGGCCTGTTATCAGACAGGCCTGTCCTTAATTTGTATGCATGGTACAACATTGTCAGGGCAGGTGTCTTGCACTGTGTAATGCACGCTGCCTAACTATCATCATTTGAATCTGACTTGTACAACAGGTTCAGCGGCCCGCCTGTGCAGAGCGGTGGAGGTTCATTTCGGCACACAAATGCTTTATTTGAAATGTAACCGTGGCCTCATTCCAGCCCCCTGAATCGCCCGCCCACTTTTTAAATTTGCCCCAGCGATTCAGAGGTCTGGTGTCACCGCTGTCAGCAGCTCATCCCCGATTGGAGAAACAACTGGGCCAATCAGAGCATTTGTAGTTGGGACTCCAGTCTGTGATGTGATCAGGCTTTGTCAGGCAGAACTAGATGATTCTGAACACATCAATTAAAGTTGCACAGTGCAGAAATCGCTAATCTTTACAAGTCAGGTCTTTCTTTTTAGTGCAAATTAATTTGATTCAAGTCTCAAATATCAAATATTTTTGATTGATTTAATACAGCAGCCTCCACTGAGTACACTGTTACTTTAACATCTTTGTATTGACCTTGCTCTTCTAGATGTTATTTACAGAAATTTGATTCGTGTTAGAACATAAGCACAGATTTTTGCTCAAGTGCTGAACTTTAGGAGTTCTTGTGATGCTTGTGCCATAGCTCATATTTTTATTAAGATTTAATACTTGTAACAGATAGTTAGAGATTCATAATTTTTAGATTCATAAGTATAAGCTGCAGAGTGAGTCGCAATACTATGCCAGATCTAAAAGTGGTTTAACGCTCTGCATAATTCATCCACGCATCCATTGACTAAAGTTGTACCTGCATGCTGCATAATCACTGCCAGTAATGGAGACTGCGAAGATAACTCACCTCAAAACATGACTAAACTCAAGTATGACAGATATAAAACTTGATTCAACTTGTATTGAACAGAATGATTTAAATGTCTGAAACTTTTCTTCATCATATTCAGTGAGGAAACAGTGTCATTGTTTTGAATCATCAGACCTGTTGACATGTTACCCTGTGAAGAACTTTTAGAAGCCTGAATCAACTCCAAGTGCTGTTGCAGTGTGAAAGAGCTTCTAATATTTCATTGGATTTAAGACAGTGATGGTGATGTTGATATTATATGACCACAAAGTACTTTGTTTAAAGCCTAACATTTTAACTTCTACTGATTGCCTTTTAGCTTCAAAAATCAAGAAAGTGATGCTCATCTGTGAAGATTATCTTGCTGAACAAAGCACGTAAGTAACTGTTTGTCACAGAGATTTTTTTTACAATGATCAAAAATCCAATAGACTTTTTGTCAAGGGAACCAGCACGATTCTAACTTCCAGGTTAGACCACAAGTACACATCAATGCAAAGTCTTTTTCTTCCTGACGTTAGACATAGATCATCCAAAAAGTGTAGAAATTATTGGCACTGGCCATCCCTAAAATGTGACTGGCCACCACGAATGCCAACCCTAAAGTATGACTGGCTATCACACACCCCTATGTAACAGGGTATGGGGACACACTGTACCTTTAACATATGCATATTACGGTGTAGGAAATACTGTTGTTGGAGAGGCGGGATATGTCATCCACTGGGAAAGAAAACACAGTAGCAAACATGAGGGCAATGTCAGCCTAAATGATGGAGTGAAACGAACGAAATGGCCATTCAGCCTGAATATCAGGCTAATTCAGGCAATTACCTTTGTCGTGGCAAAGTGCCAGTCTCCAAGGAATCTGTAACCATGACAGCAGAAGGCTTCCTCATGCTTTCAGGGCTTTTGTTTAAATGTCCTTTTTCAATTGTATTATCAATTCCTTTCTTTGGCATGTTGAGTATTCGGGTGTCTGATGCCTCCCTTATGCTATCAGCATAAATCTGATTCTTTCACCTGCAGTGCTGTACGTAACAAGATCTGATCTTTTCATGATGTCTCAACACAAACAGAAAAGCAACACAAATATGGCCTCAAGATTGAGCTCATATTTCTGTTGCATTTTTGAGAGAAAAAGACATCACCCTAAAAATAAAATATTTATATTGAGTGAAGTTTCTTGTCTCTTTGTTATGCAGTCTGAAGCGTAACTCAACAGAGTTTCTTTCAAGTTCATTCCACCCTCCATCTCTTTGTGTCCTGGAGGTTGAGAGAACGGTCTCAAATGCCCAAGTCTGTTCTTAGACCCTCTGCTATCTGGGCCTCTCATCTACACTCTAGATGCCGACTCCAGTGGAAGCTAACCTGCTCTAAACAAAAAAAAAAAAAATGAGGAGAGGAGGTAGCGGGAATGGGAGGCAAAGAAAGAGAGCCAGGCAGGACAAAGCTGGGAGTGGGGAGAAACTGAACACAGTGTCTGTTGTGTGTATGAAGGGAGGATTTGGCACAAACACTGGCCGCTCTGTAAGAGTATCCTGTGCGGCTCCCTGCTCCATGCCTGCCTCCTCAATACTGTCTTTGTCCTCCCACTGTGCACAGTGACACTGAGAATCCACACACAGCAACACCTGGCCCCTGCAACGCTCTGTGTCTCCTCTGCTTTAACACAGGAGGAGGCAGGACAGGACAGGACAATGTAGGACAACGCTAGATAAGACAGGGTAGAACCGAATACCAAATCGACCGTTAGTTCCAACGTAATGTTAACAATTTCCTGACAAAGAGACCCCTTGTGGCCGTACAAATGATGACTGTTGTCTGTCAAAAGCAAAGGTAAAGGTAAACGGGCATTGTTGTGCAAAACTCCCGAGGGACGACACTGGCTATAGACAAACCTCAGCTTTGTAACTTATACATATCCTGTCTCCTTCCAACAGTTTTTTTTTTCAAAACATTTCACCACCAATCTACCTTTAAACACAACACACTGTCACATTGCGGTCAAGTTAGTAAAGACAGGAATGTATAGTCTCATTCCAAAATAAAGCCATCAAAATGAGTTGGTCAGGTTTAGGAAAAGATCATGGATTTCGCTTAAAATAACTGATTCCTTAAAGGTCACTACTGACTACAAGCTTCTCAGAGGACCTAAACCCTACTGGCCTGGGTAAACGTCTAATAAATGAACCAAGCCTGACCTCCGAACATGGACTACCTGGCTCTTAGCACGTTTGTCCTTTACTCCCATTGTTATTGCCCCTTGCTGGTCCTGCCCTTTCATTTACTCATAATTAATTGCACCTGCAGGAGATAAACAGCAACACTTCCATACTGTCCCCCTGTGGACTGGTGGATTTACTACACCCTTTGACATGAGACTTGGATGAAATTTGTATCATCACCACAGTCTTTTGCTAATTTTAACCAGGTAGTTTTTGTTGCCTTAAATTTGCCCTCTATTTACTGCAGTGACAAAAGTGTGCAGGTTAATAGTTTATATTTGGAGTTTGGATCCATGTGCACAGAGAAAAGCTATGAGCCCAGGATTGAACCCTGTGGTACCCCACCTGTGATTCTTGTTGATAACATTGGACCTCCTCTCTGTATCCTCTCTGTTTTTTCAGTCATATATGGCTGACTTCAACTGCACTTCTTCGTCTAACACTTATCCCTTTGAGTCATACAATTGGCCTGCCAGAACTAGTAAAGTGTGTAGTACATGAGAGAACATTATTTTCAGTCAAAGCTGCTTTCTATTAAGCAAACCACAATCCTTCCCTAATCCTAACCAAGTAACTTAAGTTGCCTGTGCATGGTTGTATCAAGTACATGGGTCTTTTTGGAAGACACTAACTATATTGTCTTCCAATCTCTGCACCCACAATATGCTGCAGTCTTACCTGCAGTATCCTGTCTTTATAAAAATGTAAGACAAGGTATTAGCACCTGTCTCATAATGATTTTACTGGTCAGTTTATCTAACCCTTTCAGAAAATTTGACATTGAATTGAATTTGAATTTGAATTATTGTGATTCAGTTAAATAAATGTAATCAAACAAAAACAAATAATGTTATACTAGCTTATTTATTTCTTAAGGCATTCTCTAATTCCATCCCCATCACTTTTAAATGGTGAAATACTGACAGAAAAACAAGTGAAAACATAAAATTGTAAGACAAGCCAAGTTACAACTCATCAAAAACAGTGACTCCAGTCAACTGAAGTCCAATGCTGTGCTCCGATATTCATACTTCCATGAGTACACTTAAAGCTAGGGTCTGTAATGTTGTTCAGAAATACATTTTGTTATACTGGGTGAAATGATCCTGCTATCCTGAGAGTAGTCATACATTATGTATTCAGAAAAAGGAATGAAAATAATCGGACCTCTGTGGCAGCTGTAGGACTGAGAAAAAGCTGACCAATCTGTGCAATCCAGCCCGAATAGCACGGATTGGTCAGATGCCTTCATGTCTCGTTCTGTCCCTCCCTCCTCCCCGCGTGCATACGTTATGTTCACTGATGCGGGAAATATTCAGCACACTCCTCTGCAGAGATAAGGAGTTGCAGGAAAAGACGTTCATTTGGTTACAATGGCAGAGAAAATGCAGCCAGTGTTACTTGTAACAGCTCACCGCTAAAAAGGCAAGGAAAAGAAAGCCTGAGGCTGAACAGGCTGCGACGAAAAAGGCTGTGGATAAAGAAAGAAGTTGGACTGAGTCAACATCGGTGCAGCGTTCGAGCGGTGGAGACAACTGGGGCATGTGAAGGGCTTGAAAAGTGATGCAGAGGTTGCTCTCTTTCTGTTGGCCAGGTAATTTATTTATTTTCATGCAATATGTGAGGTTTGCCAACTTGGCTACGTTTGTAGGTCGTATTCGCCCAATGCTAACGTTAGCTTCTTTGTGCGTTGTTTTTAGCCACGAGAATGGCTAATGAGTTGGCCCAATTTCCACTGGATAGGGGTCCGCTGCATTGCGGCTCCAATCCGGTTTTGCTCCGCCTGTAGTTTGATATTTCAGCGCTTGACTTCCTGTCTGCTCTGTGCAAAATTCAGCTGAATTGCTGCGTCTTGCTCCAGCATCTCCTTCTCCCTGCTGAGTTCCACTGCCAGATGCGCGTTCAAGTTTGTGGGGTAGTGGCTTTGGACGGAGCACTGACAGGATGGGGAGGGGGGGTGGAACTTAGAGGAGGTGCCACTTTCAAATCTTGCTAGCTCTCTTGCTAGCTCTCCAGGATTGTAGACCCTAGCTTTAAACGTAGTACACTATCCGCACTTAATAAGTACGCAGATTTCAGCCGGTGAGTGTTGTTCCAAATCCAATACTCCGCGGTGCCCTTACCGGAAATTACGATCGCGACAGCCACCACGGCTCGTCACCCGCCAAAAACATCCCACTTTGAACGGTGAACAAAAGACATCTACGACTTTACTTTTTAACATCTACGACTTTACTTTTGGCTCCGCTGCAGGCGCTGTTGTCTCGGTAGCTATTTAAAAAAAAAAATCCGAGCTGAGCGCCTCTGCCTGGTTCTGCTTCTTCTGCTACATAGAAAAGATGGCGACCATTGAGTGCATAAAGTGTACATCGTTGCACACTCAGCGTTTTTGCCGTTATGAGGGCAACATCCGGGTCCTTTAGGTACACTTCTTTTCACTGTGATCGATATCGGAACACCCTAAGTACTCAAACTAAGTAAGTAAGTATAGTAAGTACGGGAAGTATGGATATTGGAACACGGCACAAGTCACAATGACGAGTGTCCACATCGCTGGACAAGAAGTTTTTTCTTAAGCAATTCATAGTTTTGTTTATTTTGTGTATGTTTGCATATGTGAAGGCAGTAGTTGTTGATTGCAACCAAACAGTTGACTTTTACACATACAACACAAGCAGTTATTTGGAGTAGTTTACTGTTCATTTGAAAATAACAGTAAACTAAAATAAGTTCGATTTTCAATTTGTTTAAACTTGGTTTTGGTTTCCACCATGTTTTGCTCTTTAGCTGATCAATGCTCCACCATGTCCAGCTGCTGCTGTTTGAAGCTGGGCAGGCAATGTAGTTTTTAAAATTTTCTTTTAGTTTGTTTTAGCTTTTTTTTTTAGCTCTTATTTTTTTATCTACCTGCTGTAGCTGGAAATGACAGCGAAAGACGTTCAAAGTTTAACAATTTAGTCAACCGTTCGTTTAAAAATTACCTACAGTTACCCACAGTTGACTGTGCCTTTTTTTACATGAAACATATTAATTTCTCCCAGGGTTAATATGAAAATATTGATGAGTGTAGCCTTGAAACTGTTACAAATGGTCGCAGAATAATAGAATGTACTTGTAAGACGATGCCCCGCACAATTATAGACCAAGCAATAATTTCAAGATTGATATCACGATCAGGAAAAAACAACTTTAAAATGTCAACATAGAGTTTCTAAAATGAATACCAGTCAAACTCTCATCAGCATCATTGTGTTTGTTTCCAACACCTGTGAGTCCTCAGAAATTAGATTCCCTCACTTAACATAAGATTCACCTAACAACCCCCGGGACAAGTAGGCCTTCGCTCCCTGTCTCTTTATTTCTTGGCAGCCATTTTGTCTCAGCCTCCAGTGTGGAGGGTTTTTTACTGAATGGAGAAGAACGGATTCTTGCCATCACTACAGACTAAGAATCGAAAGGGTGGAGGAAAATGAGGGCTGCAGCAGTAGTGTGAGAAAGAGAGGGAGAGGGACTGCAAGGGGGCAAAGAACTGGAGAGTTAGTGGCGGGCGGCGTTTTTCTTTTAGCAACCTGATCTGAGCAGGGAGCGGAGCAGGGCGAGATAAAAGGAGAAAGGAGCGTTGTCCGAGCCCAGCTACAGGAAAAGGACGATTATAGCAGAGCCCAGTATCAGGTATGCAGGCCAGCAATCCCAGCCAATCACACTCCGGGTACATTAGGCCAGACGGCAGCTTGACTCCACTGCACTAACCCCACCACCCCCCAAACAGCCCGCCCCGCTCTCCTCCCACTCCTCCAAATGTCTACCTCTCTCACCCCTCTCTCTCCCTTGATGTTGCTCTCTCCCTCTCTCTCTGATCCTCAGTCAGTTTTATCCTGTTGCTCCTCTCCCACCCACAACTCAGTGTAGTTACATTACTGACTCTTTGTCTAAGACTACTTGATGCTGTAAATCAAAACCTATTAGTGAACAGTCAATACATTCAGACCAAAAACATTTTTTGGCTAAAATACATATTTGCTCACACTAATACAGAATAGAAAACAATAGAAAAGAACATAAAAATCCAACACACAGAGCCCCAAAAATCTAATTAAATACCAAACACAATTAATCAACAACAATGACTTTAGCTGTTTGCAGAATTATCAGGTGCCCAATTGTATCGTCTAATGTACTTGTGGTCCTGCAGTAAGTTATAAGATAATGATTAAAGATAAAAGCTTACTGTTAGTGCCACTCCCCACCTTTGAACACTTCATAGTTTTCTGTTTAGTTCACCTGGTACTTATTTACCTCCTCATTTCATCCCCCTCTTTCTCTCCCTCTCTTTTAGTCTAATTTGCCCTCCTACTTTCCTCCTTCCTGTCATGTTTGCCATCTTCCAACCTTGTATACTCTCTGTGTTCAAGGCTTTTAGCAGTGACAGCGTGTGACCCACCTTAACTCAGCCTCCTGGCATCGGGATATCAGTGAGTAGTTTACGATAGCGGTGGGCTCGTGTGCAGTTGTGCGCGCGCTATGATTCACTCTGCTGGGGTGCAAGGTGGCCGTGGAGTTTAATGGATTTAGAGGGAAAGGTTCAATTTCATTTTGAAAATTAAAACTTTTGAAATTATTATTTTTTAAATAATGGCAAGACTCTCATCAATCCAGTTTCCAGCCACGTCAGGCAGCTGATATTTTTCCCAGAAGTTGTTAATGTATGTACTGTAAATGTGTGGCACTGTTGCCCCATGTCTGCTGACTGTCACAACAACCCTACAAGGTGATGGAATGTCAGCGTCGTGGTTCCAGCTTTTTGCATTGCCACCAGGTGTCCCACATAATCTATACTGCATGTCTAATTGTCTAATGACATATGAGACATTGTATCTGACTGTATCCAGTCTACAGGATGGAATGTTAGCTGTTAGCATTTCTGCAACCCATAGACGTATTCAAATGTATATGTGTCATGGGTTGCCCACCATATCGACGTTTCCTCATCACATGTCACATCGTTATATGATTCTTACCTGACTGTCATGTCAGGAGGTGGAGGGGGTGGTGGTGGAGTTACAGGCGACAAGGCTTCCAAACGGATGACTGTAGTTTGCATCTGTGCATCTGTAAATGTGACACCACTGGATATTTTTAAGGAGACTTAAAACCCCCTAACCCTAACCCTTTACAGTAGTCGATGTGTGTGGACATCATCAGCATCATTAGTGGCAACCAAATCAGGCATTTTAAGGCGAAACCCCGTTTTCCTAAGCCCAACCAACCTCACCAAGGCATATGCACAGTGTTTTAAGAAGACAAATGTTTAACCTCAAGAAAAATTGAGTTTTAATTGATCTGTAGCTCTGCAGTTTTGCCAATATGGCTTTCAGCATGATGGCCACTTTGCTCCTTGCAGCAACTTTGGTCATTGTCACTGGATGTTAATCATAGGGAT
>CAEMYA010000041.1:1849070-1865010 GCA_903131615.1 Diplodus sargus
ACCTGCGGGCTCTGTTGCGCCCCCTAATGTTCCTCCCTGCCTTCCACATGCGTGTAGACCAACGAAATTCGGTACGTAGATTCATCATGAGCAGATGCACAAAAAAGTCTGGGAGGCCCATACTCTCAGTCCAACAGGAAGTCCGCCATTTTGATGTGTGGCGGCATTTTTGTCCAATTCATGCCTACTTTGAAAATGATCTTGTACTCGAGCTTAAACACCACAGTTTTCAAATGAACTCAGTTATCTTCTTCATGCCTTGAAGAACAAAAGTTATGGAAATCATTCAGCTGCGCCAAACTTTAGTGGGCGGGGCGGTGGAAACCATTTTTTCCCCTCGCTGTCGAGCATCCAGGCTTTATAACTTCAACATACAATTTCCTATCCACACCAAACTGCTCATAAGTGTAGAGGCAGTCTCCCCGAATACATCTCTGCATCAATACTAAATCGGCCATTTTGCTTTTGGCCACCATTTTGAAATATTGCCAATCTTCGTACTTAAATTATCTCCTCTTACAGACGTAACACCACCGACTTCACAGTCACTTAGTATCATCCTCTGACCTTGAAGATGAAAAGTTATGGAAATCTTTATCCTACGTCATACCTGCTGGCTGCGGTGGAGCGGTCAATTCAAATCCTTCGCCGTAAAGCATCAAGTCCTCATAACTTCTTCATACAATTTCCTATCTCGGCCAGAGTCGCCCTGAGTAGATCTGTGTGGTCATTGGGCGTGGTCGTGTCCTGCATGCTCTGTAGCACCTCCTATTGTGATGCCCCGCCTCCTGCATGCGCATAGATGAACGAAATTAGGTATGAAGATTCATCAGAGTCATCTTCACATTCACTGAGCATCATCTTCATGCCTTGAAGATGAAAAGTTTTGGAAATCTTTCCGCTACGTCATAGTTGGTGGGCATGGCAGTGGAAACCATTTTTTTCCTTCGCTGTGAAGCATCAAGGCTTTATAACTTCAACATACACTTTCCAATCTACACCATAAGGCACATTCATGTAGACGGTGTTGTCCGGAATACGCCTCTGCATCAATACTAAGTCGGCCATTTTGATTGTGGCCGCCATTTTGAAATATTTCCAATCCTAGCACTGTAATGACATCCTCCTATAGATTTAACACAACAGACTTCACAGTCACTCAGTATCATCCACAGACCTTAAAGATGAAAACCTGTTCAAAGCTTTCGCCTACGTACCTGCTGGCCATGGTGGGGCGGCCCATTTAAATCCTTCGCCATAAACATCAAGTCCTGGTAACTTCAACATACAATTCCCCTTCTACACCAAATCTCTAAGGAATGTAGAGGGAGTCGCCTTGAATATATCTGTGCATCAAAACTGTTTCACAATCATATTGCACCCACTGGACACAGGAAGTCAGTCAAACATCATCCGATTGACATGACGTTTACTGCTTGTTTTCTCCCCAGCATGACATGCACGTAACAGGTGAGCGCGCAATCCGACGGCGCTGCAGCCTGACACATCTGCTGGCCGTGGTGGTGCCGTCCATTTAAATCCTTCACCATAAAGCATTAAGTCCTCGTAATAAAATGACCAATCTGCGCCAAATCTCTCAGGAATGTAGAGGAAGTCGCCCTGAATATATCTCTGCATCAAAACTGAGTCGTATCCATAGCGCCACCCACTGGACACAGGAAGTCAGACAAACATCATCCGATTGACATGACGTTTACTGCCTGTTTTCTCCCCAGCATCACATGAAAGTAACAAGTGAGTGCGTAACCCGACGGCGCCCCAGCCTGACGTAACTGCTGGCCGTGGTGGTGCAGTCCAATTTCTATCCTTCGCCATGAAACATCAAGTCCTCGTAACTTCACCATACAATGTCCTATCTGTGCCAAATATCTCAGAAATGTGGAGGGAATTGCCCTGCATATATCTGTGCATCAAAACTGTGTCATATCCATAGCGCCACCCACTGGACACAGGAAGTTAGACAAAGAGTCGTATGACGTTTACTGCTTTATTTCTCCCTGTCGTGACATGCAAGTAACAGGTGAGCGTGCAGTCCGACGGCGCCGCAGGCCGACGCACGTGGACTGCGAGGGCCCGTTCATCACTGCTTGCAGTTTTAATTATTATTATTATTATTATTATTATTATTATTATCTAATTTCAATACACTAAAATGATAGCTTGGTTTGTCCTTTTGTCCCTTTCCTCCTCATTGGCCAATTCCCAATAGACTCCAGTCCATATCCTTCTTAATTCTCTCTGTTGGCTTGTGATGGGCACACACACTGTTTCTCCTTGGTTTTTATACAACCTGAACTTATTGTATTTTATTTATATTTTGACCGAAGATCTTGTGTTTCCATTCAAGTTCGACAAACAGCTTTGTTTGCCTCAGTCTATTGCAACTCAATGTCACCAGATGGAATCATTTCTACACCCAGAGCAGCTGCATGTTGTTATTTGCTTAAAAGGAAATCTGCTGTAGGTGCTTGTGCTATTTTTCTACCTTAATCATGACACAGTGTGAAATAATTTATATATTACAGGAAGGAGATGCAGACCTACCGCATGCGACCAGCTCATATTCATCCTCTCTAAACCCCATCAACTAAATCATGCCACTTCCTCTCAACCTTTGTTTGTGTTAATTCTGTCTGCTACAATCCATCCCACACAGCACAACATCAGACTGATCAATCACCACGCTCCTGCACACTGCTGCCATTGTCAGTGCCCTCCCAGAGTGAAGGAACACACTGACAACCTCTGTTTGCATCCTTTCTCCGGGCCTTGAACGGGCCATATAGTCCTCTCTTTGTCCACCCCACCCGTATTGATGGAATCTGAAAGTAAGCAGATTTGCAACGGATATTAACAGTAGGCTTTCAGAACAATGGCGCGGAGAAGCATGGCACAAGGTTGAGAACAAATGTGTCCTTTATGTCCAGTGGGGGCCTTGTTCCGAGAATGGAGGGGAGGAGAGGATAGGGAAATGTATGAGGAGGGGTGTATTCTCACACTGCAGATGGAAATGCGACTCTCTGCACACACACACACACACACACACATACACACACACACAAACATAAGCATCTAAGTCAGAAACCACCATGAGCTCATATTGACAGCCAGACTCTCTCGGAAGGCCTAGCATGCTGACAGAGATTAAAGGAGGACATCATACACAAGCATGCGCACACACACACACACACACATCAAACATATTCTGCTCCTCCAGACGAGCAACTGGGGAGTCTGCGCTGAACATCTATATCTTCAGCTACAGTAGTCTTCCCCTCCTCGCTGCCAATAAGGGTTTTTTACTCCTCCCTCGATGGCTCCATCCTTCCATCCCTTTGACAGCATCGTGGGGGGTGTTATTGGTTGAGGCTGCGGGGAGTCTTCAAACACACAGTTCCCAGTCTAGCCTGCAGTAATGCAACACCTCTGTGGGGTCAGAGGAGAGCTGCACTGACATGTACTTACATCTCTATATGATATGAAATAAATGCACAATATCTCTTAAAGTGCATCAACCTTTTGTCTGTGGTATGGTGGATTTTCCATGCATTATACTGTCTCTGGTTTTAATAAGGTTACAGATTGCTTGACTATTATTTATTAACAATGTTTTAGAGCCATTTCGACCTATAATGGTTGTCAGATCTCGCTATATTGAGATCAGTGAATTTGGTTATGTTTGATTATTGGTGTCGATTTGAAAAAATATCTGATCATTTACAGTAAAAAAATATGAAAGCCCCTATATTTAGGATAGGAAAATGTCTTTCTTCAGTGACTCCTAGTGGAGGAATCGCAAAAACCATAGTAACAGCAATGCATGGGGGAGTAACCAGTTTACCTTAGAATAACAGCTTCAAAATAATTTAATGATACACTTATAGCAGAATGAGGATGATGTGTCTGACTCAGCTGATACACCCCCCATCACTTGTGTCTGCACTATGTCACTTCAGTCAGTGGGTGGGAACACAGGGGTGGTAACGCTTTGCAGCACTACATCAAACACAACACCAGCTAACAGTGATTTTGGTGAAACTGAATCCTATTTCATGGAACAAAATATATTCTGGTTTTCCCTCTTATGTTCTCCAGCTGCTCAGCCTCAGCTCTTCAATTTATGGAGTTTCCTGAAAGCAACCTGAGCACAGCCAGGGAGTGCTGCTGTTCACACTGCTATCACAGCAGCTTTGGACGACTGGGAGGAGGGTTTTCCACAGCATACAAACTCAGTTAAGGCACAGGGTGCAAGCATACCCAGCCCATTGTCACTCAGAACACGCAAACTTTGAGTTTTGATTTGAAGTTTGATGCTGTAGGCACCAGTTTAGTATGACCAAGAGAAAAGAGGAAGTCAGGGAGTGGTAGGATGGGTTATCAATGGAGGTTTTTACTACAGAGCCTTTATTCTTTTAAATCTGGACAGTGTATAACATATTAGTGCTAACTTGAAGTGGGGCCCTTCTCATGCAAAACGGACCCTCCAGGGGTAGGTAGGTAGCGTCATAGTTCGAGGCTTAAGGCCACTGACCAAGCTGCCGTCTCTGACGCGGTGGGAGTGAGAACATGTTGGCATGCCTCCCCAATTCATCTTTGCCAGAGAGAAGTTCCAGCCTTTCATGATTAATGGTGAACCCACTGGCTTCACTGGCACAGCCAGTGGGTCAGGCTGGTCGCAGGAGACTGACTTTCATCATGTTTCTCCGGCACTTTGTGAGGCACACCCATGCATCACCAAACATCTCGACAACAATCCCTCACACTTGTCCACCCAGGGTAAAGACTTCTGCAAGGTACACAGAGCTGTTCTGTTGTCTTTCATTCCTCTATATTTTACTGACTGCAATTTTCTGCCAAGAGAAAGACGTAGCAGTAATGTTATAAAACTTGCTATCATGCAACATACTGCATATAACTTATAAGAGAAATTTCAATTCACCTGAGAGAAAACATGACTGGATGATGGGGTGGTGGCGGTGCACTTCAGTGTTGCTGAAATGAGAATTACTACAACAAACATTGAGAAAAATGATCCTCTCAAAATAAATGATATCACCTGCCAAACATTTATTCTGATATTTATAATCAATATTACCATTTCTTAAAGTTTCTCTATTGATATTGATACATCGAAGCTTTCACTCATTCCACTGACATTTAAAACAACCAAATAAACAAACAAAAATGTACCTGCCAAAACTTTTCACTGATGAAAAACAATTATCTTAGAAAATCCTTTAAAAGTTGAAGGGACTTTCTACAGGCAAAACCTTTTTTCACCTATTCTTAAGTCACAAACAAAACAGAGAGAAAAAAATGAGATCAAACTTATTAAATTGAGTGTTTTTTTTTATATTTGCCTCTCAGGGCATACAGCAAAATAATATAGAAATGTGTTGTTTATGAAAACCTCCCTATGATCATACAACAGCAAAAGCTGTCATTTTAGGGCATTCACGTGAAAAGCTCCCAGTGCCTGAGGCGAACGCACAAAAGTGGGAGATTATTGATACACTCTCTTGTTTTAGTATCTCCTATAAATAAGCATGGATGAGTATATGAAGGCAGGTGTTGACGACTGCATTTGCAATGACAATTTACAGCAATAGTGGGTTTCTGTCATGTATGTTTTTAAAATCCCCTTAAGTGCATGCCTTTCTGAAAAAAATAAAGAAAAACATTTAAAAAGTATGTATATATATAATATAATATGTAAAATAGAAAAAGTTGTGAAAAAACACATTATTTTACACACAGTAGGTACAGCACACTGACATTATGGGCAGGTGGCAGCACTGGGTTACACATACACACAGTAATTGCACATAAGCAATTGAAGGAAAGCAAACTTGTGGTATTTGGAAGGCAATTTTGTCCTCGAATGTTGGGTGTTGAAGGGGTGAAAATGATGCATGCTTCTGCCAAGAGCCCTCTGAATATTTACCATCATTAATAAGTACTACAGGCAGGGCTTTTTAAACATGGCATGTGCACAAGGAGGTGTCTGCAGACTGAACAAACATACAGGAGAGCTGAGGGAAACTACAGAGCTACAACAGCACTTTAGTAAAGTGGTTGTAAATACAAATCAGAAGCTTACAAATAGCAGAGCAGTGTGTGTGTGTGTGTGTGTGTGTGTGTGTGTGTGTGTGTGTGTGTCAGAATGGTGTGATGGTCAAAATCTAAAGCCACAGCAGAGACAGATGGTGTGGTCCTAATTTATTTACCAGCCAAGGAGAAAAGGTCTCATGGAAAAAGACTGAATGTGAGTATGTTTGTGTGTCAACAAAGCTCAGGACACAATTTCTCAGAAAACACTGAAACTCATTTATAAATGCAATTTAGCGAGAATGAGAATCACTGTGCCATACAGTGCACAAGATGCTGCTATATGTAAAACTTTTTCCTAATAAAGCTATGCTTGCTCAGCCGTTGCCTCAGGTTCTTAGTCCTTTTAAGCAAGTCTTTTCATTCAGCAGCCATCTTGGCAATGCCCCCAGGCAGTTATCTCACTAACAAGACCAGACCTCCTAACAAAATGAATGGGGAGTAAGCCATAACTTCACTTTCAATGGTCACTGGGTCATACAAATGCATGTATGCAAATACAAATTCTGGCAACATTGCCCTATAAGGTTTACAACTTCTACCACACATGCGCACAGGCTCACGACGTCAAATTCTTTTCAGAGTGGTATGATGTGACACATGGTAGCTCAACCGTCCAGGGCACTTGAGGAAATATGAGTTTGATGTCTAATGTTTGAATAACTTCACCATTCTTGGCTATCCTGTAAGTTAGCATGATAGCCTCACCTTGCATCAATTGCAGAAGTCAGCCTGCAGCGGCACCAATAGTTCGACAACATGAATGAGTAAAAGTACTGAGTAAAATGGATACATTTTTGTATGACAAGAGGAGAGATTAAGAAGAAGAAGAAGAAGAGGATAAAGATGAAGAAGAAGAAGATGATGACGAAGAAGATGAAGATCTATGAACTGTAGAGCTTCGAAGTAATGATGTGTGCTGTATTACCATCTAACACCCTCCGAGGCCAAATAGTGTTTTTGAATCAGAATTTTCTGATTTTATTTCTTCGAGTGTTCTCAGTTATGATCTCATTTTAATGGTTGGTGATTTTAATATCCATTTTAAAGACCCAAATAACTCCTATGCAATCCTCTTCAATGCCATTAACAGCCTAGTAAATCCTGCCTCAGGCGCTGTTCCTACTAACTCTGCAGCAGGCTGCGAGAAGTTTTTTAATTAATTTGTTTAATGATAGAAAATATTAAATCCTATATAACTTCTGCAGGTTCACCTTTACCTTCAGCTGAGCTCCCACCCTCCAGCACACTGTTGGATAAGTTTAAAAACCATAACCCCTAAGCAGGGGCAGCTGGTATATATGGGCTAACAGGGCTAAGCCCCCCCTAACTTTTGCAGTAAAAATGAAAAAGTATTATTAAAAACCTTAGAACACATTGTTTTAAATTTTGATTGAACCTAAAACAGTAACAGCACCAAAAGGTGGCAGAAAAAACCCAGGATATATGAGATATCTTTTTTGCCTGTGAATGGGCTAAATGTATTCAGCCCAAGCACAGTAGAAAGCTTCCATTCACTTTTGATTGACAGGTGTCGTGACACCCCCCCATTTTGGCTAAATTCATTCAGCCCAAACTCAGTAGTGTAAACTTCCATTGACGTTGACCCTGACACGCCCCCTTCATATGCTGCCCATTTGGGCTAAATTAATTCAGCCCAAAGGCTGACCTTCGACCTATCACAGTGCAGTTCTAGTTGTAAAAAATGGCGGCGCTTTGTACCGCCTGCTTCCGGGTTATGGAGCTCGGATTAGTTCCAAACACTGTCATTTGGGCGCTGGACCTCATTCACTTACATTGCGGTGCATCGAATAGTTCCAGAGGTAAGTTGCTGAAATATCAACCTCTTTTGAATTGTCAATTGTCTATATTGTATCAGAGGCCCTTTGTGATGCTTACACTGGTCTTCATTTGTACGTGCACAGCGTAATTATCTATATTTTATCTTGGTTGTTAGAGCCAATTTTCAAGTATTGCCTGCTAGCTAGTGAGCTAGCGTGACTTCACCAGCTGTAAAGGTAACGTAATAGTCCGGTAATGAATCGCTAGCAACTTTTATGTTAAAGATGTTTGGTAACTAACAAGCAGGATTTACATGTATTACTAAGGGGTTTTATTTATTTTGGCTTTTATCTGCTGGTTGTGTGTGTGATATAGGACTTGTTCTAACCGCTAGCACTAGAAGAAATAAGGGGCGTTTGTGATAAATATTTAATTTAATATGTCATTGAATTTTGGGACATACTACCTTTTTTATTATGTGACGTGTTGTTGGCTGCATTTAATTTTTTTGTGCTGTTCCGTGTTCAATTTAATTTGGTTACTTTCATTACTTCATGCTGCTGGTAGTCACTGCGGCTGACGGTGGTGTTCACTGCGGCTGACGGTGGTGGTCACTGCAGCTGACGGTGGTGGTCACGGCAGCTGATGATGGTGGTCACTGCAGCTGACGGTGGTGGTCACGGCGGCTGACAATGGTGGTCACGGCGGCTGACGGTGGTGGTCACTGCAGCTGACGGTGGTGGTCACGGTGGCTGACGATGGTGGCGGTGGCAGCTGCTAATGGTCTGCGAATTGGCTGCTAATTTGGTCCTTCTCCTGAGTTTTTTTTTTTCATTTGGTTGCGATGTAATGGATCACCTGCCCCTGGTTTTTGTTTTTCTTGTTCACACACACAAACACACATTCTTGTTGTCTGTCATTGTTTAATAAAAAATACTTTCTTTGAAAACATTGATTTGTATCCAATTAATTTACAATTATTGCCGTTATTGTTATTATCATCTTTATTATTGTTAATATTCTTGTTGTGTACTCCTGTATGCTTTGGCAATATTGTGAACCAGAGAGAGAGATTTTTCGGCATCAGGCCATTCTTATATGTCTCCCCAGTGTTGCCATAGAGCACTTCCTAAGTAATAAGCAAGTAATTTCCCGCTGGGATTATTAAAGTATTTCTCATTCTGATTCTGATTCTGCTTCTGAGTCTATAACAAAACATACACTGTTGTTGCTGCAACTTGATGTGATGCTACTGTTGCTGCTGTGTGAAGTATTGATAAATGCAATGCATTCGTTAGCCCACCCACCCAAAATCAACACCCGCCGTCACTGCCCTTAAGGATTTGGCTGTACTTGTATCCAGTATTAATATCACTTACTGCAGATCTGACATTCTTCCCTCTGCCCCATTCAAAGAGACTTTTGGAGTGATGGACCCCTGGGTTCTCAACATTGTAAATGCATTACTTTTTTCTGGCTTCGTCTTTGACTATTTTAAACAGGCCTTTGTCTCAGTCTCTCCTTAAGAAACCGGGTTTAGACCCACCTCTCCCCGCTAACTACCGCCCCATGTCTAAACTGCCTTTTCACTCAAAAGATTATTGAAAAAATGTTGCCAAGCAACTCTTAGAAGTTATGGTAGGAAACAATTTATTTGACAAATTCCAATGTGATTTTAGAAAGTACCACAGTACCGAAACAGCCTTACTTAGAGTGACAAATGATATGTTAATGAGTGCAGACTCCGGAAACACCACTGTGCTTATTTTACTGGATTTGAGTGCAGCTTTTAATATGTTTGGTCATGCAACCCTACGAGACAAACTCAGAAACTGGATTTGCCTACGTGGGACTGTTTTGGGACTGCTTTTCTTGCCACTTTTCAGACAGAGTATTTAAGGCTACTATGGACAACTGCACTTTCTCAACTGCTCTGAAGTCATGTGGGGTCCCACATGGCTTAGTCCTTGGTCCCATTTTGTTTAGTTTGTATTTGTTGCCTCTCGGCCATGTTAATTGCAAGTTTAGATATATGTTTCGTTCAACCCTGAAAAACCCAATAACGTGGATTCTTTGCACTGCTGCCATGCTGCCATTATGGACTGGATGTTCTCCAACCTCCTCCAGCTGAACACAGACAACATAGAAGTACTGGTTATTGGTCCAATCATATTACTAATCCTGTCAACCTTAACCATGGCCCAATAACAACAAACACAAAACAAACACATACAGATTACTGTAACTCATCATCACCTGTATAAACAACACAGCAGTTGCCTGCTTACAGTTAATACAAAATACAGCAGCCAGAGTAACCAATTCATGACATAATTCATTTGAAAATGTTACTGATTACTTTTACAGCCCTAAATGGTCTTGTTAAACTTTACATTTCAATACTACTCACCTCATATTCTGCTCCAAGACTCCTCAGATCAGAGCACCAAATCCTGCTAACACTACCACGGTCCAGACTGGAAACAATGGGGGATCATGCTTTTATGGTTCTCACCCTGACACTGACGAACAAAGTCCCACTAAATATCAGAGCAGCTGCGTCAGTGCCACCATTTAAAAAGCTTTTAAAATCACACCTGTACAGACAAGCATTTTGCATAATGAATTTTGAAGTCTTACTCTTGCTTTTTTTTTATTTTGTCTTATCTCTGTGTTTTATAGTTTTGTTTACTGCTGTTTGCACCAGTACAGTATTTTGTGAAGCATCTGATTTTATTACATTGCATTTTATTTGTTTAATTTGTCAGTCTTGTACTGAATGCCATTATATTCTGTGAAGCACCTTGTAACTATGCTTTTGAAATGTGCCATAGAAATAAAGAGTATTATTATTATCGATGTAATAAAGCTGTCTAACATTGTCAGTAATGTGTTAAACAACCACTGCCACAACACAAGAACAATGTCATAAAAAAAATAGTTTTTAAATGGTTTCTCTTGTGGTGTCACTTAGCTAGTGGAAATACACAACCAGTGAGCCTTGTTGCTAGGAGAGATGTAATTCCAATCTCTTCTATTGGCTAGGGTGTTCATCCAATAAAAGCCCCACAGCAGCAGGACAGTGATAGCCATCCAGACACAATTATTATGGTGCCTTTGACTGCAGTTAAAGTGGACTGAAAAGTACCTGTTGGAAAGGTCAATGACAAGGACAATGGCATTGTTGGTGGATGTCAGCTGAAGGGGGAGAGAGGGTTAAACTGTGTGTGCACACACCCACACACACTCTCTCTCTTCTCTCTCTCTCTCTCTCTCTCTCTCTCTCTCTCTCTCTCTCTCTCTCTCACACACACACACACACACACACACACACACGTACACACATTTGCAACTGTCAATTTGCATTTAAATAGTGTATGTGGAGAGGGTGTGGGTGTCAGCTACTAAGAGACTACTATATCTCTTACAGTAGAGATACTGTAAATAAAGTAGTAAAATGATGTGTCTGTATGTTGAGTCGCTTACCTTCAAGCCTTTTTCTTCATAATAATCTACTCCTTGGGCCACATTTCCCCTAAACTTGCAAAGCCAATGTGAAGATTCAGAATTAGATTCTTCCCTTTCTTTCTACAGTATTTTAGATACCAGTACATTCACACAGTTCCAACAGACCAAGTACACTACATCAATCATCTATACACTTTGTGCGCTTTGGTGGGTAGTGCCGCTAAGTTAGTGGCATTTGTTGTGCACTGGGGTCTACAGATTCATACAACTAAATTGAACTTGTGAGTATTTATGACTGTGTGAGGGTGTATGTGGGATTGAGATACAGCGTCATCAAGTGCAATGGTAGGAGTCAATTCATTGTTTTGGTCTTTTCATGGGATTTTCTAACGATGAGTAAAATATAGAATAGCAATGTAGAGAAGTTACATCACAAAAATATCATATCTTGAGTAACATAAGGTACAATACGATATTAGATCAGTACCTTCGTATATGAATCTACATAAGTAAGTCATTAATATATATCAAACCATGATGTTTTCCTTAACCTAACCAAGTAATTGGTACTCCAAGTGGGGGAACAGCAATTCACGAGAGCAACAGTCCTGTTTGGATCATTGATGTTGTTGCTGGTCAGAATGTCACCAATATTCATTAGCATTTTGCATCAGAATTTAGTAGTAACAAAACGTCATGCTATAAGTAACATTGCGCTTGCAAATCTGTTGCATAAGCAGAAACTTTTACAACACTGATGTTAGCCTTCCAACAGTGGGCATGCATCAAACAGTTGTTGTAGGTGGTATATAGCAGGATGGGTGCTCCTGCTCAAAGTACAGACCTGTAAGTCGTGTCTGATCTTATAGCACAGACAAAAGGGGTCACATGTGAGCAGTAAATACTTGGAGTTACAGAAAAGAGTTTAAAAAACTTGAACTTGGTTCCAAAGAGAAAAATGCACTCTTTTATACCTGGGATACATAATGTCAGTGTATGATGTTATTCTTTCATGGGAGTTTATCTTAAAATAAAGGGTCAATAAATTTTAAAAAAAAGTTAATAAAATCTCTGTAACAATAATTGCAGTTTGGACTTGGACTGGCTTTGTGTTCATCTTCAGGGTTACATCCATGTTGTGATACTCATAAAGCTCGAGAAACTTTCTTTTAAATCTCTCAAAAGGGCAAAAAGGCAGCCACAGATCCCTGCGGGGCTGGCTCTCACTTCTGTCTGTATGTCTGACAAGGTCAGAGCAGTGATTCCTCAAGCAGACAAGGAGAATCTGAACTCAGCCCAAAGCAGCACCCCAACTGTGATACTGTCAGAGACATATAACACGGGTATTTTTTACTTTATAATTTTAGCGTAGTAGGGATGCCACTGGTATCACTGCTACACTAAAATTATGATGATAATACTGGTGATGGTGATACTACGAGCAAAGTTTCATGTTGTGTCGAGCCTTCGTAGTGTTTTTAAAATAGCAATTTTGATGTTAGCGTAAAAGTGCCCCTGCACTCCATTGAATATTAGCTTGCCCGAAAACGAAACTACGATAAATCTTAAAAGTGCCGCTTTTGTTGCTTTTACACAAAGGTTTGACTCATATACATTCACAAATAAAGCCTGGGTTGCTTTTTGGCGAGAGTTTCACTTTAAGTGGGTTATCATAAAAACCATGGCATGAAAAATAAAATTATTTTGTCCCATAATGTAAGTGTATCTGTGGTGTAGCCACAGCCAACAGTAATACCTAACTATCATATTATATATAGATTGCATAAGTAGCAAAGTTACAAGGTAACGTGTGGAGTGAAGCTGCTGTGTAGTCTGGTGGTATGGCAGCAGACTTCTGTTGTCAGATGGCAGCAGGGTGAACACGCTGTGGCTGGGTGAGTGTTTATTTTAGTATCTTTGGGCTCAGTGCAGACATCTCACTTCAATGATGTCACTGATGCTCTGTAGATGGTACCAGTGATGTTCTGGTGGTTTTGATCACCCCCTGGAACCCCACAAACCTAAAACAGTTCACTTGCTCGATCTCTGCTCCACTGATGAAGACAGGGAGGTATTTCTTTGCTTCCTTCTTTCTAAAATTAACAATCAGCTCCTTGGTTTTGCTGACGTTGAGAAAAGGTAAGTGGTACATAAGGTGCGAGAGGATTATGTGCAGTGTTTACAGTAAATATAATTTAACGCTCATTTTTTTGTATTTTGGAGTGTTGAGCACCAACACGGATTAGATGTGACTGCCAATCTCAGCTGTTAAAGTGGTTGTGAAAAAGCCCAATATCCAGTTGGGCTTTTGTGGATTCAAGTCCAGAGTGTTTAGTTTTCCAATCAGCTTCATGGCTGGGATTGTGTTGAAAGAAATACTCCAGTGAAAAGATGTTTGTAGCACGTGTCCCCACAGTAGACAGCGGCTGTACTCTGCTTGGACTCAAAGTAGTCGGCAGAGAAGGCGACCAAGAGTTTTGTCCATGACATGTAAAAGAAAGTCCTGCAGCCTAAATCATGCTTGTGAAGTTGTGCATTCACGCTCACAGCTTTTCCCAATAATAGCATTACAAATCATTTATGTGTCAGGTTATCAGGTCTTCATAGTAATAAAGAAAATTGATGGTGTTGTGTTTAATGGTCTACTCATTATCAAGTGAATTTGTGACTGGATTACTATTATTTTAACTGAAGTGAAAATAATAGTATCCACTTAGCCATGTCATCTACACAAACACTGTTTGCCGTAGAATTTTTACACCCATGATTCACAGTGGATGAATTCTAATGACATATCCTGTTGCTCCTCCAGCAGGTTAAACAATTAGGTATGCACAGTATGGAATGTTTAGGCAATACAGATAACTGATAACTACCTGCTTCTCATGGAAGATTATTGTGTTTTAAAAGGAAGTTCCTAACCTGTAGTCAGTTCCTAACCCCTGTCAGTGTAGTATGCACACCTGAGGGTAGCAAAGACTAAGATCTAGGGAAGATGGATGCTGTCATATTCGAAAGCTCTAACACGTTTTGTCGTCTTACAACTTAAAGACATTTTTCCCTCTCTCTGAACACTTGGGTTATGTTCATGTTCTCTTCCTCTGTAAACATAAATGAATCCAAACCAACTGGATGTTTCCCCTCAAGTCTACACTGTGCAAAGGCAAATACCTCCACATTATATATTTGTGTAGATGCTGTGCATATTGACAGCAGTTTTGCCCCCTGCTGTTTGCTCTATTAACCATTTCATCATCGGCCATTAGCCGGCACCCCTGTCAGCCCCGAGACAGTGAGCACAGAACATATTCAGCATGTTAATATGTCATTGTTCGCATGTTAGCATGCTGATGTTAGCATTTAAAGCAATGCTCTGTCTAAGTACAGCCTCATATAGATGTTAGCATGGCTGTAGATTTAGTTGTGTTAAAGCTACATGACTTCATTTGCTGCACATGCTTTGCCCCTCAGTGTTGGAGTATCATAAACTTCACCTATGGTGTAATGCATGTGGCTTTTCCAGGTCTCTCATTCTACAGAGATTCTAATCTCAGTGCAAGTTGCCTTGTCAAGGTTAAGATCTAGTGAACAGACACACTGACATACACCCACATCGCCACAACCTTGATCTCAACTCTCTTTTTCTTGCCAAATGAATCCCCACTGGACCCTCAGGAACATCCCTGGAGATCTGTTGAGACTGCAAAGCTTGCATTTACACAAGTGTACACAGAATAACTATCACATATTTTGATAAGTACAGTGATATCATTATAGAATTACATCAAATGATATGTTTTGGGATTTGGTTAAGGAAATAAATTGGACAAATTAAAGGGTTTTAATAGATAAATGTAACCAGCCCATGTAAGATAGTCTACTAAATATCCACAGAGAATCTGTTGTGCCAGCTGAAAAGCTTTAGGGTTGATATGAAAATATAAACAAGAAGCATGACCAAATGCAATCAACTGCAGACTTATTTAAGGCACACTCACACTAGGCAATCCATAGCGTGCCCGAGCATGCTTGACCCCCAATGTCCAGTTTGTTTGACAAGTGTGAGCAGTGCTGGCCCTGACTAATTTGGTGCCCTAGGCAAGGTTTTAGCTGGTGCCCCCTTGCATCGCAGTCAATTTCACAAAAAAATGCACTACATACATACACTCCAACAGAAACTTCATGTATGCATTCAAGATTTAATTTCTTTTAAAGGGATAGTTTGGGTTTTTTGAAGTGGGGTCATATAAAGTACATATCTATAGTCGGTCTGTTCCCTACCGTAATCACCGATCAGCGCAGCCTCAGTTTGGAGAAGTAGAGAGCCGCTCCAGCCAGACGCTCAGCTTTGTACTGCAGTGAACGGGGTCCAGAGAAAAAGCGAAATAAACCACCTAAATCAATCTATAACAGTTCAAGTGTATGTTGTATAGGTAAAATTCACGGCGCTTTACATCGCCGTCAGACCGATTTCTTTTGGCACTACATTTTCTCAACCGCAGAACCCCCGTATCTCTACGCACTAGGGTAACTGGGCAACAGCTGATCTGCGAGTGGCGGA
>CAEMYA010000041.1:1868064-1879330 GCA_903131615.1 Diplodus sargus
TGTGTGCGTGTGTGCGTGTGGGTGTGCTTGTTCTGCATTCTGAACAACAAATCTACCACCATACAACTTTACGGATCACAGTAGTAAATGTTCACACAGTTTTAGCTGGTTAAAGTAGTAAATAGCAGTGACATGAAAAATGATACAATTTCAGGTTTAAGGGGACAATGGGAAAGACAAAACAAACTTCAATTACCTCATCAGCACCAAAAACGTTTGACAGAATGTGTCAGGTAAAATTATGCTTTTAATGTGTAATTTTATAGTGAAATGCATTATTTATGTTTGTGCCCTGTAAATTCATGATGTAATTTAATTGGCTGTGAGTGCTTACGTTGTTCTAAAAGTGATCCAGTTGACAGTGTTTGCCACTGTGGTCGTCGTCGTAGTTTGGTGTGAACTCCTACATCCACGTGTTCAAATTATTTTTAAAAATGATATATTTGTAGTTATTGTTATACAGTAGTTATCAGTATTGGTGTGACGGCCATTATGCTCACAACTAAAATGTGCCTATTACAAGGAACATCTGCTGGATGTTAGCACATACAAAATACTCTGGCAAGCACTAAAGCCACTTAACCTCCTGACTGTGTAAAGTCACTGAAAACATTAGTGAGAATACTTGCCTTTCTGTTTTTCCCCCCTCGTCAGCATCACGAACACAAGGGAGAACAGGGAGCAGTAGCAATCAGCAGATCATATACCTCATCAGACTACATCCGGAGGATGTTAGACTTGTTTTAAGAAGTCATTGCTCATTAATTTATCAATGAGTAATATTCTGGAATAAACACATACTTTTTTCCATAACTGATAACACTTCTTTCTGCTCTCTGATAAGTTGCAGATACTCTTTCAAACTCAGCCGGATGTATGCTTGACAGAGATGGATGGGGAAGTATTAACAAGCCAGCAGCCTTTACTTCAACACACATCACCACATTGCGCCCGAAGAGTGAAATTAGCGTGTTCACTTTGGTGCAGGGTTCACACCACACTACCCATAATTTATATTCACACTGCGCAGAAAAGCCAGGTGTAAGCGGGTGTAAGTGGGTTTTTTGGCCCGTGTGACAAGTTACACGTGATGTAACTTAACTACATTTAGCTTAAAACATCTCAGTCTTCACAAAGAAACCTGAACAGTGGTCTCCTGCATGAAGGTCCACTGTTTTTTTTTGTCCCAACCATCAAACCACAACCTCCTGCCTATAGGGACTTTGTAGCTCTTTACTTCACCTGAGTTCCTCCTTTGCAGCCACTCGAGGTTGCCTCCTAACAACAGCAGACCTTTCAAAGTTTCATAGCTGACCCAGATGGTTGTTTCCTGATGGGGACAGGCTGTGAATGAAACCAGCTTCAGAGCCAGTAAAAAGACTCTACAGCCATGCATGAAGGTCTGAGTGGCTGCACTAAGACACAGAAATGCTAACATTAGCATGCGAACATGCTCAAAATTACTGCGTGGCAGCCTCCACCATCAGTGTATGAATGTGTGTGTGAATGGGTGAATGTGGCATGCAAGCGCTTTAAGGGGCCAGTAGACTGGAAAAGCACTATAAAAATGCAAGACCAAAAATGCAAGACCATTTGGTTGTAATCTTTAAGGTTTTTTTTAAACTAAGATCTGTCCAGCAGAAAGCAGGAAACAATTGTCCTTATTTCAGGAAAGGACCTCACTAGTGCCAGGTTTGTCCATTCTGGGTAACCGTAGAAACATGGCGGTGCAACATGGCGACCTCCCTGGAGGGAGACCCGCTCCATGTGTAGACAGAAATGGCTCATTCTAAGGTAATGAAGACACAACAGCTTTTATTTCAGGCGATGATACACTTATTAAAACATGCTTATGAATATTATATTCCATTCCTGCCAAGTCTGTTCTGCAAGATGCCACTACATTCTACACACTGGACCTTTAAGTATAATGTTTAACGTGTTGAGGGAATGTCTTTCATTTTGCAGGTATGTGGTCATAAACCAAAATATTGGACACATTCTAATGTTGGCCTGATGATGGCACAAGAGGAAAAGTCAATAGGAATCAGCCTTTGGATATCATTACTGAACTGAACATTCTGGACCACAGTGGTAGACCAACCAACCAACCGACCGACAGACAGACTGACACTAGCGTCCTCGGAGCCCTGCTGCTAACATGCCTGAAAAGTAGCTTCATCAAGCGCATGTGTTGCATTCTGTCATGGACACAAATGTAGGCAAAAAAAAAGCTTATTAACAAGAAAGAAATGGTTTTATTATTATTATTTTTAATATACATTTGTTTTAAAAACAGTAGACATGTATACATGACGTGCACGTGTTTCAAGCTATGTGACTCCAGGCTGATTTCATCCTTTCACATCACACCGAGCTCTGTAATTCTAAGGCTCGCAGCTCTTCTCCATCAAACAGCTGGTGACGTAACACAACCCTCTGCAGGTCGGTTAAGTGCAAACGTCTCGTGTCTGATTGTTGCCTACAGATGTATGGATTCACAATTACAATACACTACAATAAAGTCTATTACATGTTTTACTGTGTAAGCTTGGCTCATTCATGGAAAATAACATATGAATTATCATTAATTTGTAGGGACCATAAACACTGGGCTGGAGACAGTACTACAATGGCACAGATCCAACAGAGTGCCTGAAATGCATCTTTGATGAAAAGTCACCTGATATGACGGCGCTGCTGCAGAGTCACTCCTGCCCCCTGGTGGCTGTCTCTGACTCAGACTCAGCAGTGTTCGGTCTGCCTGAGCTCTGTGAACACTGTTGTCTAAAGTGGATCCTTGTTCCTCGGCAACCTGAGGCCCATCTCGGGGATCCAAGAAGCCGAACGCGGTCGTTTCAGCTTCGACTGACCAGCAGCAACACAAGACTCGCCCAGGACCCCATGTGGACCGAACTGACCTACAGAGGAGTGAACTGTTTCTGGGTTCATTCCTTTCATCCAACACTGCGCTCTGTGTGGCTGCTTATCAGCATTCACTCCCAGACCAGGACAGGACTTTTTCTCTACAGGCTCTGAGCTCCACCTCCAGTCTTTGTACTGTCCACCTGATATTCTGACATTCCCCAACTGTACATGACAGTAATATTCTTTCAAATGCTCTCTCTGATATTTAAAATGGAAGTTTGAAGTATCCCTCATCATTTTTATTGAACATGACACTCATCACTCTTTTAACATCAGCCGTCGGCCTAAATATGACAGGTTTGTATGAAACACACAGCATGTCATTTCTTACATAAGCTGACTCTCAGTCAAACAGTTAGGAAAGAAGGAGACGATGATGTCATGAAGCAGCATGGGATCATGGTAGTTGTTGTCCTTATTGTTAAACAACCACCTTCAGGTGTTTCCTGTGTTTCCCTGGAAGTAGTAGCCTTTGAGTTAACTAGTGGAGTTCTCTGGTTTGAACCTTGTTGGAAACATTTGGGACAATGATAAAGTATATTTAATTTGCTTTTTGCTTTTTTGCTTTTCTTTTGAGTCGCATATCAATACACCTTCAGGTACCGTTATAATAATAATTAATAAAATAGTATATTAAAAAAATAAGAACATTTAAAAAAATTCATATGTATACAATCTTTGTTTACAAGTTATACATATGGTACCCCTTACAATTCCACAGTGGAAAAGAAAAAATTACCTAGTGTATCTTGTACGCAAAGTGTGGTTTCTCATCCTTATCTTAAATCACAGACCAAAATCTGGTCTTAGAGGTTTGACATATTGCATCAATTTTTCCCACTGTTGTATGTATACACCCATCAAATAAATAGAGAGGACCTCAAGTTTAAGGCTGACATCCAAGTGATTTCAGTTGCAGGTCTTTTCTTTTGTCAAATTCAGTTTGAAATCACCAAATTCCAAAGTCCATATCTCTGAGAGATTGCATTATGGGAGTGTTGGTCCAGCGATTTTGGAGCTTGATAGCTGGGACATAAAGCCAGTTAATGAATCTCTATTTATATGTAGTCAACCGTTCTCTTTTCTTTTCTTTTCTTTCTTTCTTGTCTCTTAAAATCAGCTAACTTTATGAGGGTGCAATAAGACTGTGTTAGCCCTCCACTGGAGTAACACAGGCAGTGCATGTGTGTTGTAAGTAAGTTTATCTGCAGATAAAGTGGCCTTGTCTCCTAAGATCATCCTCTTCATACTGTGGATGTGCTAAGTTAAAATAAGAGAGGCTAATATAACAAGAAACTAGCTTCTAGGTCTGTAAAGGTCCCAGGTTTCCTTGGTCAACAGTTCAGACCACCCCTCTGAACTCTGTGTGATGACTAACAAGTCCATCTGTCCCAAGCGACAGGTCTGTGAGATGTGAACATTTTGCAAAGACATGTATTACTGTAAGAGTCTTTCCAGTGACAGGCACGGACACAGACAACTCTTTGTTCTTAGACATAGAATGGACTGGAAACTTATTTTTTAGAGCCAGAATCAAACCAAGCCATCACTGAGTCACTTGTGTTGTGTTCCCAGCAATATAACACTGAATTAAAGCTGCGCTGATCAAACAAACCACTATGTATAACGTGAGAGAGGTAAACAAGGAGCAGCTTTTTGTTTGGCTCTCATCATCAGCTTTGTTTCGAGCAGCAGAAGCAGCAGGTAGCAGTCTTCAGTGAAAGAGCTCAATGTATAGTACCTGTCATAGGTGTCAGTGAGCCCGGGCGCACGAGGCTACAGCCTTGACTGCCTGCTTCACTACTAATAATTCAGTCAGGCTGCAAAATGAATACTAACATTATTTTGATGCTTATATTTCTGTAGGCTTTGATACTGTGGCATACCACTTTTACCTATACCAAAGCACACCAGTGTGTGGCACACAGTTTGAGAACCGCTGGTCAGGATAGTTTGCCCTCACTGTGATAGTAATGTGGAACATGGAAAGAAACAGAGACAGGAAGAAGGAGGGGAGAGGAGAAGTTTATCAACTCGGGGTTTAAAAAGATTACAGCATGTCCAGAATTCAGATGCTTTTAAATGAAATGAATAATAACTCAGTAACTCTGTCAGCCGTAGTCGGAGGAAGAAGTCAAATAAGTGGGTCAAACTGAAAAAGTCACAGTAACATTTCTTATCAGTAGTGTGAGAAGTCAATTCCAGGTCCAGACTACATTAGGGCTGCCAAAAGGGAGGTCGAGGCAACAGTGCAAAAGCAAAATCCAGTCAAATAACAATGATAAAGAGCAAAGACCAGCAGCACACCCTCACATTTGAGCTGGTACCAGATCAATTCTGGCATTATTCATCCATAAAAAGCTTCAATCATTACCATGGAACATTTTCTGCACCAAAGGATGTGATTAAAAAACTACTGTCTTGAATGTCTCATATCATCAAAGTGGAATCACGTTTGTCTTAAAAGTGAGTGATGGTGGAGTATGTTATGATATAAGGGCTTATCAGCCCGTGTCATAGTCGAAATTGAACCAGCGTTTTTTCATTTGTACTGCTCTTTTCTTGTTAATTTCTCTCAGCAGTAGGAGCTCTGACTGGCCAGACTCTCGAGAGTTACCTTTCAAGGTGCCATTATTGTTATATTTTGTAGAGATCTTCTGTTTTTATTGATTATAAAGCAGTTAAAGGTGCTATATAAATACTGTGAAAGTATCAAAAGACTCAATCCTCTCAGAAATGCACACAACCCGTATTAAACAAGCCATGAGGACTTCTATAAGGTTGTGATGTCACAACTCTACAGGCCACGCCTCCAGCACGGCTGTGGTTGCAATTACATTAGCTGATCTGATGTAAGAACACCGTGAGTGGTGCCTGCTCGGGTCGAGCAGACCAATCAAAGCAGAGCAGCCTTTTCCAGAGGAGGGCCTTAAAGAGACACAGAGGGTCTCCGACACAGGGTGAACAGAGGTGCTGCAGCAATGGACAGAATTAGAGATATAAATTGTACATTGTACCACTGTTTATTTTCCTTTTTTCACAAGACAGAACATTCCTTGACATAGGTCCTCCTATCAAAAATTAACAGTAATTGTATAATAAAAAGATTAAATAAATTACATAACAAATGACAAACAATCTCAGCAGAGCAGGGTCAACTATATGGAAACATTCCCCATATATGTCCCCTGATATAACAATTCTATTACAACCCAGTATAATGTAACAGTGCTTACAGTGCTGTAACCAAGTGTCATTGACTTTTTTGTCGGTGGTTTTCACGTCAGTCTGAAAAGTATCTGTAAACACGCACCTCTGATCTGTGTGGTATGTCCTGATGCAAAACTGCCAGCAGGAATAACACAGGATCTAAAGGGACAATCACTTCTATATTTTTTTCAATTTCTCCTTTAACACCTTTCCAAAACCAGTGAATTATTGGGCAGTCCCTAAAGATATTAAGTGAAAAGATAGAAGTGTGTGATCCTCTATATTTCCACACTTCTTCCAGCTTCAGCAGACAAAGACATGGTGAGAGGTCTATTGAAATATCAGATTTTTGATTTTTCCAGTCGAATTCTTTTCATAATTGATTGTTAATTCCCTTATGACCGCTGGCTCATAAGTCTTACCAGCTGTTATCTTCAATTATGATATTTAACTCTAATGCCTATTTTTCTTTCTAGTTCCAGGCATTTGTTTTGTGCTTTCACAGATTATGTCGCTCTTTCTTTATAATTCATGATGCAGTATCTTATTTGGAAGTACCTGTATAGATCATTTGGTGGAAGCATAAATTGGTCCTAAGTTGGGAAAATGATTTGATTACGGTTTTGTCAAATAATTGGTTAATTGTGCTAATGACCTCCTAATGTGCTTTTTTAACAATAATGCATGTAAATATTTTCTTGTCATTTATAATCTTCAGAGCTGCTTCAGTTTCTTCTCCTGTTAATGACAGTATGAACCTTCCATCACAGAATTAAAGAACGGACGCCGGACTTTGATTTTCGGCAAGTTTATTTCAGTATAAGTGGTTTTTAAAACACCTCACACTGCTTCTCCAAACATCTCATCGTTCTTTAACCTCCGAGATAAGCAAGCAAAACATTAACATCTTCAAACATGGCCAAGTCCAACATGATAAAACTCTGTGCCCAATGACATTTTGAAGCAAACTATTTGACAAGAGTTGACATTAAGACAAGTGGGGAGCAAACGGTCACATAATAACCAATAATTATACTTTGTACATGTAAAACCTGACTAAAAAGAGAGTAAGTGGCTGGCTTACAGCAGCCGACACAGAAAAGAGCAGTGATCTGACAAAATGAACCAAATGCCCTAACAGTTATCTCCACTTCAGCCTCCTTAGCCTTGTGTACGGGCCGAGTGTGTGTCTGTGTGACTGTGTGTATGCATGTGTACGCATGCGTGTGCACTTGTGTTCTATCATACAAACAGTACATTACATTAAAACCCAATGTGTTCTAATAAGGCATTATGTGGCAGAACAGAAAAATCAGAAAAATCCACAGAGCAAAAAACACAGCATTAATGCCAGAAAATCTGTTTTTAAGGCCAAGAAACCAGAACAAAGTAGGTCATGAACAGGGTGAGGAGCTGCGTCAAGTTAAGCTCAAGCCTTGAGGAAACCTTAAATGTCAGTACAGACACCATTAAAAGATCTGGGGAAGAAAGAGGTGATGAAATAAATCTGATTTAGGAGGCATCTGGGCTCTACCTGACAAAAACGGCTGGTTGCTCTGGGTTAGTAAATTGGATTCGGGTTGTAACAGCTACGATTTGTCTGCAGAAGCCAGTCTACAGAGTGACAACAGAAAAGTCTGTTGTCTGCGGGATGGGTTACTATTCAACTGGAGCAAGGGCAAAACCAGAGTGTGCATTAACTTCACAGGTGGTGACAGTAGCATAATGAGCTGGGACAGTACCTTAAAAAGTACAGATATAAAATACATTCATGAAGACATCTTTACAAAACAAAACAAGAACAAGGTTGATAGAAAGCAGAACACCATCCGTTCTAATGGCTCAAGCCGAGAGGCAAAACACAAATCAGTTAATGGACTACAGTACAGAATCGGGTGAGGGGGTCGGGGTGGGGGTGGGGGTCGGGGTTGGCTGGGTTGGGGTGCAGGAGCCGAACAAAGACGATGATTCCCCAAGATGGTTTCTGTGTTGATACAATTACAGACATGCAACACTTCACACAGATTCTGTATATACAGAGAGACAATATCCTCATTATCTCTGTTCTATGGACTGGTACCAAAGAGTGGTGTCACCGTACCTTAAAGAAACCATCCACATCACAAAAAGTACATGTTTCGTCACGTACCCCTTGTAGTTGTCTAGCCATGCAGTTTATCAACATTAGCAAATATTCAAAATGACATTTGAAGACTTTCCAGAAACAGTTAGTGGACGACTGTAACCGCTAGTTTTCAGACCAAAATGTGTTCAGTTTAAAGATACACTTAAATGACTGCCTTTTGTAGCGTTGTGTACTATAATGTCTCCACAAACCAGAGAAATCCATAATTGTACTCACGGTAGCGATGAGTTTCATTAAGTTGCCTGACACTATCACTTCAACGGAAACATCAGATGGTACGTTACGACGTAGTCTATGATGGTGGTTGTTCAACAGTGAGGAAAACCACTCCCATGATCGTTTTCACGTCACCAAACTACATCATCTGTTTTCATTGTTTTGAGTGAGAGAACCCTGGCTACAGATGTATAATCAATGTGATATGTGGCGTTTTTTGTTTTTGTTTTTTAGCAAAGTCCAAAAAAAGAAAAAGCCAAATAGTTACGGTATTTACTGCTTTTCTGTTTCATATGACAAAAGAGAATATTTAGATTTGTGGACCAGAAATTCGCTTTCATTTTTGTTTCCTGTCTGTAACTGCATTTTACTGACATGCCAGAAAGATAATTTCAATGATAAGTACTTCTGTATCATTGTAAAACTGATTTGTCATTAAAGTTTCTTAAAAAAAGGCTACCACATTAGCTGTATCACAAGATCCAGCTCTGTGTGTATAACCTGCTCCATAAAAGAGATGCAGTATGGTTTGCAAATCAATACATGTCCTAAAGGTTCATCATGTCAGAATCAGCTCGCCCTGTCCCGCCTGTCCAACAGCTCCTGTGCTCAGAGCTCCCAGTCCAGACCGCCAGCTGCCCAGCTAACTGCGTCTACACAGCTAACAGCAGCTAGCCTACACTTGGCAACCTATTTGTTTTGAATACGGTGGCCAATTTTTACATATTGCACTTTCAAATAAACTGTGTTAACTTGATGTCTGGTTGGTGACCAGACTAACTATTAGGCTAGCAGCAAGCTGCCATATGTTTTAAAATGTGTTTATGTATCCATTTATTTTTCTGAGCTGGATTTCAAAGCTAACCTGGTTGTCTGTTGTGGTTAGACCAAAAATAACCTGCTTACAAGCCCCGCAAGCATTCAGTGCCTCAGCAGGTGTCCAATGACATTTGTTTTACAAGGACATCCTTGGACATTAATTGTGCCACTCATTAGTCTGACCAAGTGCTCACTAAGAATAAAAGACATAAACCACAGCGACAGCAGGTTTCAGAGGAATGAGCTTTCATCAGAAAGTAGTCAGGTCTCTCTTAGCAAACGAGCTGTTTCTGGAAAGACGTGTTGCCATTGAAATCTCACAGACAGATATCTAAAAACCAAAGAAATACAATCAAAACTATCTGCATTACTAGATACTACAACGGTCAGCTAAAACATGTGTTTTTTAATGATTTTTCTTTGAATTCACCCTTTAAATTCTTTTAACCAGATGGTGAGCCTGAGCCTGACTCTTCATCACAACTACTGGCAATAATCTGCATCTGCCAGTCATTCCGCCCACAGTAGATGGACAGTGCTGCCTAAGCCATGGTGATGGTGGTGCTGCGCTGGTGTCGCTCCGACACAGTTCCCTGAGAACCCACTTCCTCTACGACTACAGCTATGGCAAAATGCTGGGGACGATTATTTGTGGTCCTGAACGATATTAAAAAAAAAATAAAAAAAATTACACATTTTACAGAATGACATGGTGCAGCATTACAAGGAGAGGACATATTAAAAGCCAATATTTACAAATAGTTCTCATGATCTCAACGATGCTGTGAGGGGAACCCAGGAATACTCTATCATGGTGCGTGTGTGTTGCCTCTACATACAGACATACAACAGTGTGCTGGTGGTGGAAAAATGAATGTGTATCTATGAGGACACGGCATGGTGCCACTGGTAAATCCAATCACTGAGCTGTTTGGTTGCGCTGAGTGTCAAAGACTCCGTCAATGTGTTTACAGTAATCAGCCGTCTCTGAACTGGTGATCATTCAAATAAACAAACAATTGAGATTCTGTAAATGATGAAACATGATCCACAGTTAACTCTTCCAACTGCCTCTCACTAGGCACCGCTGTTACATAAACTGCTATAGTACTCACTGTACTAACACCAAAATATGTAACCTTTACTGCGCCAATATTTTCTATTTGTACATATTGTATACAGCATTTGTCTATATATTTGTATTTTTCTCAATGTTTGTGTTGTTGCATTCTATATTCCAGTCTCTGGATGCTTATTTTGGCTTTAAGCAATGAACCACTCCTATGGATAGTGAGTTTGCATTACAAATAGGGTCTCTCTTTCCCTGGCGCGCACGACAAACTCAAATCCTTCACAGTTTGCTTCAGTGTCCACCTCTTCCTCACAGTCCTTTTATGACCCCATATATATATTTAATATTATAAAAAATAAGTTATTGCGCATCCAAAAAAAGTGCATTGTATATTTGAAAAATATCTCTTTCTCTCTTTTCCATTTTTCTTCATGTTTCCTGCTCATCAGGTGGTTTCCCATCAACAGCTTTGGGACGGCGGCCATATTCCCGCCTGTTTCCTCGTCACTCCATCGTACCGCGCCACTGATGGGGAGTGATGGGGAGTAAAAGGGGAAGTGGGGGGAGAAGAAGAGAAGGGGAGAAGGGAAGAGAGAAATAGGTGATGGGAGGGACGTCTTGCTACGCGATGACCATGGGAACGTCGTCTGAGAAGCCACTGATCATGGGAGCATCTTCATCATCATCACCTTGAGAAGGAGAAAGAGGGAAGAGAAGAAACGTTTCAGAAAATGTCAACGTGCTGTTGCTCAGCAATATTTAAAATGATGACTAAGAACATTGTTAAAGGAGTCACAACCCCAAATCATCACACAACTCTACACTTCCTTTTAGCTCTGCAGTGTTTTGTTTCTTTAGTTAGCATCTTCCATTGC
>CAEMYA010000041.1:1880528-1944063 GCA_903131615.1 Diplodus sargus
AAATGGTATCGAGTATCGAATATTTTCCTGAGTATCGGTATCGAGTTGAAAATTTTAGTATCGTGACAACCCTACCACACACAGACACACACACACACTTGGTGCTGGTTGTTGCTCGCTATCATGCGGGTAATGTACAGTAAGGTTCGTCTATTTGGGGCGAATCGACCCACTGTCAAACTTGCGCAACTAACTTAAACACAAATGATCCCACAAATATCTCCATGGCCGAATAATGTGTCTAATGTGTGAGCACAGCTTGCTAGACTTAGCTAACAGAAAGCTAAGGGTGACGTCACGGTGGCTCTGTCCACTATTGTTTTCACAGTCAGTACTCATTCACCATTCGTCTTCTTCTAATTTCACACAGCAGCAGTTCTAAGATACATGGATCCATCCAACACAGAGATGAAAAGAATTCCAGGGACTTTCCATCTTCCTAATCCCTTTTTCCTTGTCTTCCTATTTATTGGCCATCGCCCTGTTGGTTCTCCATGTGCCTCCTCCAATTCACATGGAGCAGCAAGTTGTTTTAAAATGTTATCCTCCCTCAGAATCCCCACCTTTGACACCTTATACCCTGACCAACCACTGGGAGGTTCCACTGTAGTAACATTATCCCCGGCAGAACTCTCTCTCATCATTGTGTGAATTGCGCTCCCTGCAGCACCCAGCTGTGTCAAAGTACCACAGCCAGGTACTGAACCCTGATTTTCTCTAGGCTGTCACGCAGCAGCTCGAGAGACAACCGCAAAAATATTCGAGTTGTCTCACCCAGTTCGTCCCCGGAGGAGAAGATGGCAGAGCCCAGGCGGGAGTTGTAATGGGAGTTTGCAAAGGCAGTAAAATTGTTCTGCAGTCGGCGGTGTCGGAGGTAGAGCACCACCAAGCCCCCACACACTCCGAGCAGCAGCAGGAAGAGGACAGGGACCACCACCGCTGCCATGTCTCCTGAGTGGCCCTCTCCACGAGACGCATCACTGGCCCCTGGACAGAGGAAAAGTAACATGTACAGTAGAAATGGAAAAGCAAGTCCGAGTTTTTTCTTTTTTTTCAAAATCTGTGTGCTGAGGAGTGTTTCTGTACCTGCTGTGAGCTGGTTATAGAGCAGCAGTGCAGGTTCCCCACACAGCTGACCGTTGAGCAGGCAGCGGGCCTGCACAAAGAAAGTGTAGTTGTGTCCCAGCAGCAGGCTGCTGATGCGGAAATAGGTCTCTGTGGTGTTTCCCAGGTAGGACGTCTGGTTGGTCACACTGTCATACACATGTACTTCATAGCCCTGTAAACAGAGGAGGTGGTGGAGGATATCAAAGAGCACAGAACCAGACGGCTTCAGAGATTAACAAAGGATGCTTTATTTGTTCTGCTATCAGGGTCTCTTCACCAGGTTTCCACTGATGTGCTTGCTGATTAGATATCATAAAAAAATCATTAGAAGTATACAATTATTATACCATGAATCTTATGCATAAATAAGTGCAGTAGTTATAGTAGTAGATGCTGACATCCACCTTCTATGGAAAGCTGTAGATTGTAGATTGTGGTAAATAGTGTTGAAGAAAACAAGAATGAGTTGTTACAGTGTGATAGACCCAGGATAATGGTCAGTGGTGACTCACCCTGCTCTCATTGAAGCCCTTCTCTCTGACAGCCAGACTCTTCCAGAAGAGGAAGACGTGGTCCTTCTCTGTCAAAATCTTCAGGGCTTCAGGAGCTGGAAGAGGAGCTGCAACAGAGGGAGGATGTTTCTTTAAGTGATATTTCTCCTTGTAAAGACATGTACTGTTAAAGTGAGTAGTGTTATTATAGTTGCTGGCAGCTTAATTTCTTGACACTGAAAGACATGAGCGAGTTTGTATGTGAGTAAACCTGCTAATAATCTTTAATTGACTCTATTCACATTGGACAAGTTTACCTTTTCTGTTTCTTTCCTTTTGTGTGCAAAATTCTTTATCAATAACGTTCTGAATTAGACAGAACGACTTCACTTCACTGCATTTATTTAGTGATGTGCTTAAATGTTAAAGGTTATTTGGTGAATCCCCTTTTAATCTGAACTGTTAACTGATGATTAATATTTAATTTGTAAATTATTTATAATTCCTCTTTCTACTGCTCATTAAAATATCAAATAATCAGTTACTTTGGGATGCAGTGCATTTATTAATAGATCCATCTATTATCTGAAACCCCTTATCCTTTTCAGGGTCACAGGGGGCTGGAGGCGATGTTGCCAGTTCATCACAGGGCTGATATATAGGGACAAACCACCATTCACACGCATGTTTACACCCATGGACAATTGCCAGTGACGTGTGATGAACGTTAATACGATGGTTAATACACGAAACACAGGTCTGTAAACTTCTATCCTGTGTACCTGTGCTGAGAGTGAAGCTGGCCTCCTTGCTCATGTTGCGCAGGCGCACAGAGACGCTGTATCGTCCGCCGGGCTCCAGGCCTTTCAGCTGGTACTCAACTGTGTTGTTCTGGCTGATCAGCTTGTAGTCACGCTCCACCTTACGGATCACGTCCCGCACATGGATCACATATGTCTACAGATACACAGACAGGCGGGAGAAGACAAGGACAGAATCACAACACAACAAAAAGACATATAATAACAAGACATTTTCGGTATCATCACCAATAGATAATAAAGTTGGTCAGAGCAGGTACTTAGTACAAATTACACAGACAAAGCAAAGAGGGAAATAACTGGGTCGGCTATTGGTGAGATCTTTCCAGTTAAACATATAAAGCAGTTTAATCCTGTTGGATTTAAAACCTCAGCGGTTGTCCATTAAATGTCTGTCTGGATTAAAGGCCTGGATCTGAAAAAGTGATTCTGAGGAGGAATCAAGCTGGTCATTCTGTTGTCTGTTAGCTTTGTTTGTTTGTTTTTCTCCAGCTCTAACATGCGTCCTAACACACCCGCCTGATGCTTCTCATCATGAGTCATCACAGTAACATGAGGCTGTGTTGTACCAGAGGTGTGTTTGGGGCATCGTAGGGCGGCTGCCACTTCAGCGTGGCTTGTGTCATGTCTGCTCGCACTCGATGGAGGTTTCTGGGTGGCAGCCTCTCGTTGGGAATCATTTTCACCACTGCGTAGTCGGAGGGAGGACCCAGGAAGGGAGAGACAGCCCGCACCTGAAAGCACACCACACAGTCACGATGGCTCCGGACAGTCACAGAGCGATGGAACAGAATCAGACATTTAATCAATCTTTTCAATTCATTCCTTAGTTTTCACAGTTTGTATTTACAAGAACTGTTCACTGATATGAAGAGTTATCCAATGTGATTCTGTTTTACACCCTGGCTACCATTCAGCATTAGTCTGATTACAGTGTACAAGTACTTGAACTAAAGTTAAACACTAAAGTGGTTTAATTTAAATCAAAGCTTTAATCTTGTAGCTTTAATCAACTGTTTGCTTCATCTGCAACAGCAGCTCACACACAGGTGTGACACAGGTTTGCACCTGCATTCATCACATACCACACCCAACAATTCCCACTTCTGTTCTCACTTTCTGTAACATGTGGACAGACTGGGGAACCTTGAGGGATTGCCCATCAGTAATAGTGCGGTGTTCATGATCCGAACACACTCAATCATTATAGGTCAAGACAAAAAAAAAGTTCAGGGATATTCCTGCACCAGGTGCTGAAAAAGAGAGAAATAGTTGGTTAAGAGCGCAGAGGAGGAAAGTGTGATGCTGAGAGGACTCACCAGGAACAGATACTGTTCATCACTGTCCACTGTGACTGTCAGGCTGAGAGAGGTGCTGCTGACCTGACGAGGACTGCGGTACAGGTCCAGGAAGGAGGTAGCATAAAACACACCATACATCTACACACACACACACAAACACACACACACACACACACACAGTAAATTAAGCAGCAACTACTTGCACAGGTTGTCTCAGAGTTGTAAGACAGATGTTTCTTTTTCAGATGACATAAGATAAATTCAACAAATGCTGCTGTACCTGAGCAGGGGGTCCGCTGATGGTCCAGCTGCAGTCAACAGCTGTCTGGTTGAGAGCCCGAGCTTTGAGGCCAGGCCCCTCTGGCTGGGTGCCGATGGTCTGATGATGGGACAGGGCGGTGGGACTGTCTCCTATACTGGTGTGAGCCCACACAGCCACCTCGTATATTGTCCCTGCTGTCAGGTTTGTGGCTGCAAACACCCATTGTTCATTTATACACAGAAATAAATCTGTATAACTGTTTAAATTCACTTGAACAGAGAGTCCACAAACAAACCTTTGAGGATCCTCTCTCTGACTGTGTAGTTCTTGCTCTCCTTGATGTGTTTGTCAAACTGCCAGGACAGAATCACTACATACTGCTTCACCTAAAAGAACCACAAGAGACCCACCCGTCGCGTTTATACGCACTCAGACAGGACACGATGCTTATAGACAACATGCCGAAGAGGTGAAGCTCTTACCTCGTATTGGGAGTTGAAGCTGAATGAAAGGCTCATGGAATCAGTGGTGATGCTGTCAGCGATCACAGAGGGAGGAGGCAGAGCTGCAGCAGAGACAGAGCAGGTTAGAGTGGAATTTAACTGTCTATTGATGTTCAAATTAAATACTTTCAGAGTAATTTGTTTATCTCTACAGGGGCCAAAGTTTAATTCAATTGAGTGTTAACTGATTATGGTCTTAAAGTGCTTCAAACACCTGAACACTTCAATGTAGCTTGGAAATGAGTGAAAGTATAGTAGGCAGAAGACACAAGGAGCAGCAAGTAGTTTTAAATTGTTTTGTTAAATGTAAAAAGCAGAAACTAATGGAAACATCTGCACTTCCTGGAGCAGAGGCAGGAGAAGACAACAATCTCATTTATAGCATTACCATCACAAGTCAAGTAACAAACATGTCGCTTCAAGTACGGCACACCTGCACAACCTGAATACCTGTCAATCACCAGCAGGTGGCAGTGTTGGAAAGGTTTTCAAACCAGAGTGTGTGTGTGTGTGCGTGTGTGTGACTCACCTTTCTTGGGGGTGATGGATTTTACCTCGGTCCAGTTGCCCACACCTCGACTGGTCACTGCTGCCACCTGAGAAACAGCATCACAGCAACAATTCAACATACTGTACTGTACATGAGAACATCATAATGTTATGAAGAGAAACACGATGTGTGTGTGTGTGTGTGTGTCAGTGTGTGTGTGTGTGTGTGTTTCTGTGCATGCGCATGTGTGTGCACGTCTTACCCTGAACCTGTACAGAGTGTCAGGCTGCAGCTCCTTCACCTCAGTGTTGGTTTTGGTGCATTTCTGTGAAGTCCAATCAGGACCTCCTTCACTGTACTCAACCTGAAGAACACAAACACAAACACACACACACACACAGTTGTGTCAAGGCAGAGACAGAAGAGTGTGGCAGGCAGTTTATAACCAATGAGCTTGTATCACTGTGTAGGTGTGACACACCGTGTGTGTCAAATCAAAGGTGATATGTGAAATAATTAACTAATTACTGAGGCAGGATAAACATGCAGGAAGTGATGTCTGTGTCACTGCTGTGGTCGTCCTTACTGTGATTCAGTTTAATGCAGATGAAAAGAACTCACAATATACTCTCTGATGAGGCCGTGTCCTTTGTCAGGAGGGCTCCAGGACACCTCCACTGTCCCGTCCTCTCCGTTATCACATGACAGTTGCAGGTTCCTGGGCGGGTCGGGCACTGCAGGACACACAGATAGACACACCTTCATCACCCAAAATGAATAGAAGGGATGAAAGAAAAAACGTACATGTCTATCAAATGAGAAACAAGCTGAATTTGTTTTCCCTCAATCAGTGAAAATAGTGAACACATTTTTAAATGCTTTAGAAATGTTGACACTACACCTGTCCTTCAGTTTTTCAGCTCAGATTAAATTTTTCTAAACTTCTATACTCTCCATCACCTCACTCTTTGCTTTCTCATTTTCAAGACTACCAACCATTAAAGTGCAGTAAATAGTGGTTCTGCATGGTGACAACTTAACAGTACTTTTTCATTTAGGAACATCACCGTCCCTCTCTTGTAATTTACCACCATTTCACATCCACAGAGATAACATAAAGTAAAACTTTCAGCGGTATGTTTCTTTCTCTCTTTTTCTATTTCATAAATGAGAACTGTGTAAAAGTGCGAACTTGGTATTCACAACCGAGGTCATACAGGACGCAGACGGTCTTGTTTTTATACATGGAATCCTCGGGCTGTGAGCACACTGTATGACAAAATCACCTGGAGCTTCACACTGATAATGCATATACTGTACATACTTTCTGGGTGTATGGTGGTCAGGTGCCCACGCACATAAGTAACTATATATACCGGATATTCATATATTGTTTCCTTTTTTCCTTTTAATTCTATTTTATTTTATTGTATTCTAATTTAGGGGCGACACCTGACATTTAATAGTGCAACCATGTTTTTGTTTTGTTAAGCAATACGATCTGTTTCTTGCTGGCAGATTCTCACAGTAAACTCCTCTCTCCAACTCTTGACTCACATCTCTACCTTCGTCTTTGTGCAACAGCTTACGTCTCACAAGATTCCAGAGAGCGACCTCTCTTGAAATAAGACTTGGGAGTGACAGAAACAGAAAACACTAATGAAACCTAACTTTGATGGTCGGAGTTACCCCGGAGGATTATATTGTGGCTGCCAGTTGAAGCGATCTACTGGATTCCAAAACTTGATACTTGACACTTGACAAAAGTATAAACCAGTCACACACCAAAACATGTAATTTCAGGGTCCTGATATGAAATTACTTGACCGTCTTGGATTTTATCTCCTAACATTTTATTATACATATTTTGAGTTTAGTGACTGGAAGGCGTTCTTGTTTGGGCTTTTTGAACAAAGCAGAGGAAAAAAACAACCTCTCCAGGTCAAAGTATTAGAATGATAAACTCGTCTGAGTCATCAGCTAAAAATGAAAACATGAACAGGTTTATGGTTCACGTAAGTTTAAGGCAGTTCATTTTGGATGACGAGGATACCGGTGTCAGCTACGTAGCACGATGAGTTGTGTGTTTGTGATGTACAATGAAGGGGGGCTGTCAATTTTTGCAGCTTGTTCCCCCGCTAAACCAACAAATTGAGCATGTCAAAAGGTGACCAATACAAACTAACACTGGGTTGGAAAACGTAGTAAGTGCCAGAAAGCTACCCAAAACTAAAAGTTGGAATTAGCTTGAAACAAAGTGAAGTTCTTTTCACAGAGCTGTCAAGAGCAGAACTCATGCTTACAGCTCACACATACCTGAGAAGTCACTGGAGGTTTTTAAGTATACAGTATGAGTCAACTAACAGAAAACAAGCCTCCCATACGATGATCTTGTGATACTCACATCCCTCTGGTGTCCGGACTGTGATCACCTCATTGGTCTTATGCAGCTTGCTGAGACACTGAGTGAGCACCTTGACGTGGTAAGTGGTGTCCGGTTTCAGCACAGTCAGTTTGTAGCTGGTCTTGTTGCTGTGAGTGTCCATAATGGTCCACTGCTGGGTGCCGACAAGCCTAGAGACAAAAACACAACATCACTGACATGAAGGCATGTGTTTACACAGAATGATATTCTCAGCAGGGTGGAAAACATAATCTAATTACAAATTTTAAATGAAAATCATTCAACGGCATATTGCAGAGGTAGTGAGTCAGCCGTTATGGAAGCAAAACATGACTCCTGAAAGATTCGGCAGGTGCAAAGTTGCAGGTTACCTGTAGTATATGAGGAAGTAACAGGAGTCCAGAGGGAGGTTTTTGGGGCGGGACCAGGTCAGGGTGATGGCACCCAAGAAGTCTGGTGTCCACTGGAGGTTCTGGACTTTGTATGCCAGGGTGTCCACTGGGAGAGATAGAGATAGAGAGAGAAAGAGAAAGAGACAGTGAGAGTAATAGATAGTGAGAAAGAGAGAGAGTCTGCATGTACAACAATGTTTTGTTGGCTCAGCCAGCAGGGGGCAGCATTGCACTGATTTTAAAATACTAAATCCTACCCTCAAGACTTTACAGTGGACCAGACACTGTGAGGATAATGTGGGAGTTCCTTTTGAAGGCTACCATAATCAAGTCATCACATTCTAACCTGCATGTGATTTAAACACTGTTGGTAATGATGAAAGATGCGGGGACCTACGGGTGCAGTTGTCCTCGTCGCTGTGGTCGGAGCAGTCCAGGAAGCCGTCACACCTCTCACTGTCCAGCACACAGGCCTCACCATCAGAGCAGCGAGTCCCGTTAATGCAGAACAGAGGCCCCCGAGTGGCTGGACACAGAGAAAAAGAGTTTACATGACTTCTTCTTTTCTTATTAGAACCACACAGCCAACCTTTCTGTATGTGGTGTTGTGAAAAAATGACTTAAAAGTGATATTATATAAATTAGATTTAGATTCTTAGCTTGTGTAAGACCTGATTGTGTAATGTTTTCTGCTGCAGTACCAGTAACAAAACAACTGGATCTAAATTCTACAGTATATTACTGTATATGCTGTCTAAAGGATGTTCAGATCTCTCAGAACTACTTTCAACATTTCAGTAATGTTTTCCTTTTAGCCAACAAAACCAGAAAAGACCCCAGTGGAATCCTCATGAATTCAGAATGTAGAGTTCAGTCTCTCTATTCAATAGCTCTACTTCATATTCTGAATTTGAATCCAGTGCTCACTGTCAAATACAGAACATCTAAACATAACAAGAGATTTTTTCTTTCTTTGTGTGTAATGTTCTGTAACAGTGTTCAGAGACTCACGGCAGTGGGCTTCATCAGAGCCGTCCTGGCAGTGGAGCTGGCCGTCACAGCGCTGCCAGTCGGGGATGCAGTGGGGGGGTCTGCGACACAGGAACTGGCCCCGACTGCAACGGCCAGGGGCGGGCAGGGGAGGAGGGGCCTGGGTGGGGACTGGAGCCAGCGTCACAGAGCCATTAGCTGCTGTCACAGAAATACAGAACGTCACGGTGATTCATTATAGCTGTGTTGTTCTTCTTTTCTGTTTAAATGTACATGTATATTTTAGTCCAGATTTACTCAGTTTGGTCAACAGAAATAAAAGCAGTTAAAAAATAAAAACTCCTCAAAAACGAAGACAAAAACAGCAAAGACTTCTGACATGCAAACATGCACATAAGAACAAGGTGGTACCTGTGGGACATCCCAGCTCATCGCTGCCATCAGGACAGTCAGCGTAGCCGTCGCACACCCAGGTGTTGATGATACAAGCTCCAGAGCCACAGTGGAAGCGGTTGGGGGCACAAGTAGAAGGACCAGGGGCTACTGTGTGGGGAGTAACACCACCTACAAGGGTAGACATTCAAGTTTAATGATATTTGGTACGGTAATTCAGGCATCGAAACTTTAACACGAAGAAAAAAACAACAACAAAAAAATGAGCTTAGCACATGAGGGTCTATCAAACACAGAGGCAATTATGTGAAATACATAAATAATATAGATATATAGTGCATTTTTTGTAAATGTATAATTTCTAATCTTTTAGCTTTGTTTGTGTTTTGTAAAATTAGACCTAATAACTGATCTATCCTCATCTGCTTAGCACAAAATGTATCCGTATGTATATCAGGTCAGCACAATTTCAGCATATTTTCCACTATATATGGACAATAGTGGGTACCTTTAAAGGTGTCATTTGTGTGAGTATTGTTTATATCGTGAATTTACTTAGATTTTTATAAACAACCACTCTGGCTTTGCTGCCTTTAACTGAAGGCTGACAGTGAGCTAGGGAGCGAAAAGAGAGAGGTGGGTGACAACATGTGATAGTCCAGGTCAAACCAGGGACGTTGGTCTGTGTGGGAGTCTGTCATTGTTACATCACGTAAGGTTTGGTGTCACTTTTAATAACACATCTTCCTAACGATTCTGTTGCTTTTAACTACAGACTGACAGTGTACCTGTACACTGGGCCTCATCAGACCAGTCCCCACAGTCGTTCTCTCCGTCACACTTCCACCATGTTGGAATGCAGCGTCCATTTCTACACTCATACTGGAAATACCTGGAGCAGCCTGGGACCTCAGTGGGAGCAGCTGCAACACACATCACATAGCATCAGATACTGCTGCTTCAGTGGTATGGTTCCTCTTCATGTTTCAAAACCAAACAAAAAAAAACGATGTATCTGTTATATATTAAATATATGAGTGTATTCCACATAGTTTAATAATAAACAAAAAAATACAAAAAAAATGAACACAAGTTCCTGAGCATACACCCTTCCTCCTCACCACAGTTGGCCTCATCGGAGTAATCCCCACAGTCGTCCATGCCGTCACACTTCCACTCTAGGCTCACACACACTCCGTTGGCACACTGGAAGGTGTAGGCATCACACACTTTTCCAAACTCAGATGGTGTGGCTGACAGAAAAACACACACGCACGTTTAGGAGGTTACACAAATCAGTTTTTGTCTCTTTGCATGATACAGAAAGAAAATGAATATGTTTGTTACATTTAGGTTTTAAAACAGACAATGGCTATGCCTGATGTTTATGTATGAATGAACAGCTGATGAGCTTTTGCAGAACAGGATACAAATCTGAGTTTTAAATATGTTGGAAAACATGAAATATGTATTCTATGAATTTAATTAAAGGGAACTAATCTGGGGATTTTAAGGAAATAAAATCTGCAGTTCCTCTAGAGCTATCCTAAACACAGGTAATAGCTATTTTAGCATTGGCGGTTTAAGTAGATGCAGTAGTATTAAGTACATTTAACAGAGGAATAGAAGGAACTAGAAAATCTGAAAATACAGTGTGAATGCTAACAGCTGAAGTACAAGTAGTAATAATAGTAGAAGTAGTGGTGCAAGAGGTCGTACTGGTAATAGAAGTAGTTGCAATATAAGTAGTATATAAATAACTGAGCATTTCTGTGGGAAATTAAATAGTTTGGGATTCTGTATGGTATGTCAGTGTATGGTAGAAAACACATCAGGATGTGAGAGGAGGGGAGACTCCGCTTCACCTTTAGTATAAGGGTCAGAAAGTCACATGAGGGGCAATTCAAATAAAACAGCATATGGTCACTGCCCTGGGAAAGGCAGTATCAAAACAAACATCAGGGCGTCAGTGTTTTGGGAAGGAGTAATTAGCGACTGTCGTAAAAGCATGTAACCCCTATTTTGTTGTATTCAAGTCAGAAACATTTGTAAGACTGCAGAGAACACCTCGGGTCTTTTCTCCATGCTGCATGTATTAAAGAAATCGGATTCATCACACTGAGTCTAAAATTCTTCAGAGAATTAGCAACTCTCTACCTCACAAAGGAGAATTTCCTTTATATTTCAAAAGCTGAACATGTTGATGCTGAACGGTTTCTATAGCTGAACATATGCTGAAGCAGTAGCAGAACCAAAGTTGAAAATTTCCCCATAAGAGTGAATGGGCAGGATTTTTTAAATTACATAGAAAAACACCTCCAAAACTCCTGCTAATCTTGAAAATACTGTGATGTTAAGGCCAAAATACAACAGTAACAGGAGACATTGCAGAATTCTGTGATGTGTTTCTTCTTTCTGTAAAGTGAAAAATGAGGGAGTTCACTGATTTGGCTCTTTCAGTGACTCTTATTTCACAAACATTATTGTTGGTTGATTTATAGTTTCAGCCGATACAGTCCAGGTTTGTGATTACTGCAGTGCTGGATCCTGTCCCTCATTTAAAAGTAGAGAAGTAGAGAACACTTACATGCTTGAGTTTATATTACATAAATTATATTGATCAAATTCCCAATCAAAAGTTAATAGCATCTCTATAGTCAAACAATTTTGCACTTTTTTCCATAACTACCTTTTTTTCTATAGTTTTCTAAAGATCATGAAGTGTTTCAAATAGAGATTAAATAATAACAAACAAATGTAATCAATGGAGGGCTGTTTCTAAGGCCACATTTGGTATCAACATCCGTCCTGAGTGATCCGAGCACATGCCTCTTGGTATGAGAGGTGCCTCGTCTTCAAGAAACTGAAACAATCCAGTTGCCTACAATATAGCACATACAGGTTACAGGTAGTATTACCATGACCTGCATGACTGAGAACCTTTATCAACAGAACAGGCATGTGAGCATTCCTTACCACATCCAGCATACCCAGCATCCTCATCAGAACCGTCCTCACAGTGTTTGATCCCATCACAGACCAGGGACTGAAACAGACACTGGGCTCGGTTCTTACATACGAACTCCATGTAGCGGGTACACAGGGGGTCTGTGAGTGGAAAAGAACCAACCAACACAATGACTTGTACTTCAACTCCATGCTTTGTGTTTACAAAATATTCTATATACACTCAACATGAGGTTTGTCACATGCAAACCTTTGTGGTACTACAGGAGCAGACTGTTGTTGTGTATGATATGTTTTACAACACATGCCAAGTGACAACAAAATGACAATTCTGTAAGGTAGAGGTGTCCTGTGTCTGTCTGTCTGAGTCCAACAGGACTCTATTCTTGGCCCAGCTGTTATTGTCCCAAAATATGCCATGCCTCACTGATACTGAACTCCTTGGAACTTTATGTGACATCAACTTCAGATATATATATTAAAAGGACTGAGCACTTTCTGTAGATTTTCGGAAAGTTAAACCTATGTTTATTAGACATGTTTCTTTCAAATAATTTTGTTCTTTTGATATCTGTATAATTTAGAAATCATTCTAGTTGTACCACCTAACTGGACATGATTTAGATATGATCTTTCACTGCCCAACCCACATTTTCTACTACTCATTAGACTCTGCATCTGATGACCAATGTGCATTCTAAACAAATGGGATCACTCACCACAGTTGTGCTCATCAGCACCGTCTGAACACTCCTGAATGCCGTTGCAGTGTGCGGTGGCTGGAAGGCAGGTGTGATTGGAGCACTGGAAGCCATTACACCGTGTTCCCTCTGGAAAGACACACAATAATGTTACAGCTAACAGAGAAGCATTGCTCCCATGACTGTTTCTCAGATGTTCCTCGATTTCCTACATTATCTAATGTGTGTGTGAAAAGACATACAGCACACGGTCAACACTAATGGCTGTTGAGTCGAGCTTTAGACAGGTGATATTCATTCCACTCTTAATATTACACAGGTTTCAGTGTTTAGTTTTTAATTTTGTGCGCACACATTAGTAAGTGTTACGTTTAACAGAATAATGGTAAAAGGCCAAGTGAGGTCTTACAAACCAACGCTCATGTCTGATAGGAAGACTGTAAGCAAGATAATTCAACACTTTCACCAGGACTGTCTTTTCAGCAGGGCTGGCTGGTGAATATATTCAAAAATGAAAAGATGATCACATGTACAGTAAGTGTGGGGACAACAACCAAGAGTCACATTGACACTGTTGGTGTATGTGTGTCTCAGTTTACCACAATAATGGGGGTCTTCATCCGAGTCATCCTGGCAGTCGTCATCACCATCACACATCCAGCGCTGAGGTATGCAGTGACCTGTGTGGCACTGGAAGCTATTGGCCTCACATGTATGGTGGCCCACTAGGGACAAACAGAGAGGCATTAAAGACTCCTTTAATCTGAAATGCCATGATTCTAAGTGCAACACACAATTAGTGGATTTCCATTGAGCAAATATACATCTTTACCACTTTAAATAATCACAGCACAGTGTATAAAAATAACCACATTAAAGATCATGTTGTTTGTGTGACTGTTCCTGTGTCTGTAATAAAGGGTAATGTTCTGTTTTTCTCATAAGATTCTATTTCTGCTGTAACAGATCTTGGAGATTTATTTTCTTAGTAGTATCATCCTCACCTGTGCAGTTGGCCTCATCTGACCAGTCTCTGCAGTCATTGTCTCCATCACAGCGCCAGGCTTCGCGGATACAAACGCCTCGTGCACATGTAAACTCTCCCGGGCCACACTGGTGAGACTCTGAGAATGCATCCATAATATAGTCAGTGATGAAAAAACAATGCGCATGTTCCACTGTTGCCCCTTGGTTACATTAAAATCAAGAACTGATAAACAAAGTTCTGAGGGTCAGTTGGTTTACATGGATTAATGTGTGTGCTTAAGAATCCAATAACAGTTAAATATAAAATGTAAACAAGAATAAACTATATTTACAACAAATACACTTAAACAACAAAATATCAGTCTGGTAAGTAGATATTGTTCTTGACTGAGACATATTCTCCTGGAACACACGCTGACGAACATAAGTAATAAAAACACCTGTAACTAGAATGGCACTCACTAGACTGCATACCTCCGGCAGGGCCCAACAGTCTCCTTTAATTTAATTAAGCCTAATGCAATATTAAATAAAACATGTTTAATTACACTAGATCTGGAATTTTATTTGGAGACGCATAAATTGTACACACTCCTAGCAGCCACCTGAATATGCCTGATTTTTTTCATCAATATCCAAGCGTTATTTCCTTTTACCAAAGAGACAAACAATATCCCTCCCCATCACAGTAAAACATAAGACATCTGCAGTGTATTTTTGATAGGGGCTGCTGCTCAGCTGCTAAAAGCCAGCTGGAGAGTCGTGGGCTGGGTCAGATGATCAGGAGCAGGAGGAGAGATTATTTTTAAACTTTTCTGATTAAAGTGTCAGCTCTGGCTGAAGTCACACAAAATCTGGCAATGAGACAACAACACTTTTTTTTTTTTTTTACTTTAGATCAGAAATGCATTATTGTACTGTGCAATTAGTTTTAGTGTAATAAGTGTAATTTCTAAATCTTATTTCTTTGCTGAAATAAAGAAAGGGAAAGAAAGTGTAAAAAATGTATATCAAGAAATCATAAGATAAATACACTGCAGATGACAGACAGACAGATAACTTTATTTATCCCCGAGGGGAAATTAGGTAAAACTACGAAGTACCAGGAGCTGCTACAATAGGCTGCCACTGGCACGGCGCCATCTTGAGAGGAGAAAAAGTTAAGTCTTGAACGCTCATTTCTAGTATTAACTAATGACCAGTAAAGGAAGCTATATTTGGTGTGTTATTATCACCTCTATATCTGACACACTGAATCCCTTGATTGCTTACTCATTAAGATGCCAGTTCTGCAGTGAGCCTGAGTGACTCAAAGTCAAAAGAACTGAAGTAATCTTGGCAAGACTTAAATAAAGTGTAAATGATTTTCATGCCAGTTTAACAAAAGATTTCATTCTCTCAAAGTGCACAATCCTTTCTGACTTTGACATCAAAACTTCACTGACTGTCAGATAATGCTTGGAGGATCTTAGCATACTGCATCATTTGTGACTAATGCCCTTTGTACGGAGGACTATAGCGAGGGAGAAACTGTGAGGGTACAGATGATAGTTACAATTTAGGATTCATTATAATCTGAAGGAAATTCTTGGACTCTGCTGCATCTTGTAATGTACTTGAAGACACGAAGAGAGGCAGTCTGTCAGGATAGTTAGAGGTTTAAAGGAGGCGTAGCTGGGTGTTAACAGGATTTTGTGGGCTATTCCCAGTGCCACATTAAATAGGTTTGGAGTGGAAATACGATGAAAAGGCTTATTACCTCTGCCAAGGAGGTTACGTTAGCCCACATCCGTTTGTTGGTTTGTTTGTCAGCAGGATTACACAGATACTACCACATGGATTTCCACCAAATGTGAATGGAGGATTGGGTCTCAGTCCAAAGTAGACCCCATTAACTTCTGATGCAGATCCAGGATTTTTTTTCTGGGTTTTATTTCCCTCTAGGTTTTTAAAATGGATACTCCCATGCACCTATTTGTAAAGGCAGTTATGTCACAGTGTCTCACACAAACACACACACAGAGGTTCACTGAAAGGCATAACGAGTGGCCAAATTGTTAGCTTGGACAACACAAGCTTATGAGGAGATTATAAAGATATCATTATAAATAAACCTTAGACGCATGTTATGCAGGAATTGTTGGGTGCTGTTTGTAAAAAACACTAAGTTGGCACTGACTTCAAAGAGGGACACAGAGAGAGACAGAGCCGCAGTGGTTGAGTGAGATACACACTGAATGAAGAGAGCGAGTGGTGGTAACAAGACCAAAGTGGTCAATCAGAAAAATGAAATTCAGTGAAGCAAAAATCCTAGATTAGTTCTTATTTCTCCTCGATTAATCTGATGGGTTTAAATAGAACTATTGTATAATTTTCCTTGTCAATTTATCATCTGTACAAAACATCAAAAACCAAAATCCAAATCTTACCACAGTGCTCTTCATCACTGTTGTCTCCGCAGTCGTCTTCATGGTCACATTTGAAGGCCAGGGGGATGCAGGACCCTGAGGCCACGCAGCGGAACTGGTTGGATGGGTCACAGGTCGTGGTAGCTAAAAAAAAAGACACAGACAACGACGATTGAATATTTGTAGCTCTTCACGCAGAAAGAGCTTTTGAAAAGCGGTGCTGCTGAATACTTACGACACTCCTGTTCATCACTCATGTCTCCACAGTCGTTGTCACTGTCACACTTCCAGATGCTGCTGATGCATCTGCCGTTAGAGCAGCGGTACTGGTTCGGCAAACAGCTGTGCTCTGATAGGAGGAAAGATACACAACCGGTAATCAATCAGACTTGAAATCAGGACCCTCATTTACAACAGAGACAACATACATATATCTTAGAGCAAAAGATCATCATGACTGTGATTTTGTCTCACCCGTTTTGACACATGTGTTGTTTTGGAGTTGGTAGCCGGTGGGACACTGACACTGCAGCTCTCCATTGGGCATGGTGACAGTCGGGGAACCGTCCGGGCAGACGCAGGTGTGTCGGTGGCCGGGCTGAGGCAGACACAGCAGGCTGCACGGCTGGTCGGCACAGGCGTTATGGCCTGGTGGACAAGAGATCAGGACCTCAGTTTAATACAGTGTGGTTTAAATCAGTTACAGTCAGTGTGGAGTGTTTGTTTTAACTTTGTGCCTAAAACTGAACACCCCCATTAAGTTTCTGTCTTTGTCCCTCACCTCTGCTCTTCCCCTTATAGAAGATCTTGAGGTCCATGACTCCGGTGAGTCTGCCAACAATCAGCTCATTGCTCTCGGAACCAGCTTTTGAAGCCTTGAAGATCCCCATTCTGGACCAGTCATCCCAGTACAGGTCATTCTGAAAACAACATCAAACACGAGCTTGTGAAAAGTGACTCTTAGTCATGCAAACCCAAAATGTCCTACTGCAGCACCTTCACATTTAAAAGCCTTTCACTGGCAAAATGCAAGTTGAAATAAAGCAAAACGAGGGAGTGGGTGGCGGGTAGGTAATGGAATTGGTGCATGTCACTACCTTTGCAAGCATATTACACATTTCACATATTTGAAAATCTAATCAAACCGTTCCATCGTTCCTATTGACCAATTGTTTTTTCTAAAGCTGTCAATTTATTTTGTATTTGGTCTCACCTTGAAGACAGCGATGGCATACGGGTGTGGCAGCCCCTCCATGAGAACGCTCCTCTGGCTGCCAGTGAAGTCGGCCCTCTCGATGCGGTCGCTGTAGGCTTCGGTCCAGTACAGCCAGTGGTCGTCAGCGGTGATCCCGTTGGGCCAGCGGACGCCCTCGGACACGATGCAGGACACATTGGTCCCATCCATGAAGCTCCGGTAAACACCAGCTGCTCTGTCTCCCCAGTCAGTCCAGAACATCAGACTGTGGGACACATATTATCAATTAAACTGACATTTCTGAACTAAATTCAGATTTCATTTAATATTGGTTTATAGTTGAATTATTGTTATAGTTAAAATAACAGATAGCTAAGCACTAACACGGACACTTGAACCAGTTTGTCTATTTTAAGAAAAAAAAGTTAAAACTTTATATCAGAAGTCACCGGCTCCTTCATGTGGAACAAGGAATGAAGTGGTTTATGTAAGATATGGAGACATGGAGATACACATTTGATCATGACCAATAATTACAGTCTGTCTGGTCTAAAGTGACCCCTCCTTACAAAAACAAGTCCAGATATATATAACCTTCATATTTGCCCATCTGCGAGAAACCAGACAGGAGAGAAAGAGGAAGCGAGCACAGGAAGACTTAATTTCATTTCTGAGCAGCAAGAAAAGAGAAGAAGGGAAAGACAAAGTCAACAAACCACAGAGGGGTAACTCTGTATATCAGCTGAACTCATCTTAAATAAAAGAAGAACCATTTTTGCAGAAGTAGAACCAGCTTCTTGTTTTGGTGCATGTGAGTGTGTGAGAACAGCCTGTCTGGTCATCTCTTCCACTGTGGGCTGTTTGAGGGCTGATGCTGTACATTCTGGTGTTCTGTGTTAAGCCTGGGGTTGTGGAGGTTATAGCCATCATTCTGACCAAAACACTGTGAATGACACTCCGGCACAATTGCTTTTTCTTCTGCTTGTTTGGCTTTTAGTTTAGGAATCTGCGTTGTGTTTTTAAATGACACTTTCTCAGAACACACTAATGCAAACCATGTTTACCTCTCTCCAGGCAGCAGGACCAGAGCTCTGGGATGTTCCAGGATAGAAGAGTTGAGCAAAGTGTGCCGTAGGTCGCCGTCAGGGTTAGACACCTTCAAACACAACAAGAGAGAAACTTTTCTCGTCAGTTTCACTTAATGACCTCTGATAAACTGGATGGCAGAGCAAAGTCACCTAATTATATGAATGTGTGAGGTAAAAGGTTTGTTTTTCCAAAGATGGATTCAAATGTATCTGCTGCTCTTATCAGAGCAACAAGTCCTTAAACCAAAACTTGCACAGGTGCAGGCTTATTCACACATGGCTGAGAGTTTTTAGAGTGAACCCACATGTATGAACCCATTCATTTTTTCACAATACAGAGTTAAATACCTGTATGATAAATACACAACATAATTCTAAAAAGAAAGACATTTTAACTTCTGACTTGTAGGTCTATTTAAATAACAGGCTCAGATGCTTCTACAGAAGAGCTGGATATCAATTCAATATCATATTATAATTGTGATATGAGAATTTATATAGTGTTAAATCTTGGATATTTTTATATGGTGATATGTCACAAGGTTTGTCTTTTTACTGGTTTTAAAGGCTCTGAACTTAGCAGACTGTTCTGCTTGATCTAATACGTCTTTAGCCACTCCACGTTGCTGATGATTATTGATCAGACGTAAATGTTTTGTTGCTCAGTCGTAGCATTAATGAAGTGTGTCTGAGGAGATTTTGAAATATCAAATACGTATCATGTATAGAGTGCAATCAAGCCTAAAACTAAATCTGGGATTTGTTGATTCCTGTTCACTTCCTGTCTTTGAACAGCACTAATCATGTATAAAGAGACACACATGCACAACACTTCTATACCTCAATCTTCTGTGCTCCAGCATCAACCCAGTACAGCAGCCTACTGATGGGGTCAAAGGTCAGAGCCTCCACATTCTGCAGATCTTTCCTCACTACAACCTCCTGACCTGTACTGCCATTCAGACACAGCCGCTGCAGGAGAGAGACAGGTAAATATTAGTGAGCACACTGAAACAAATGAGACTACAGTAGAACAGAATGCTGAGCAGCTGCAGTTACATTCATTTCATAAATGTCAGCTTGTGTCTACAAAACAAGCACCTGCCTCTGCACTCATATCAACAAGCCCTACTTCACTTGTGTTTCACTTGTGAAACCAACTGGTGAACCACTCTGACCCGAGGCAAAGAAACCCTCCTGGCTGTCTGCTTCCTCACTAACCTGTATGGTGTCCAGTGAGATATCAGCCCAGTACAGGCAGTTCCTGTCATAGTCAAAGTCCAGAGCCACAGCCTCTCTGAGGCCGGCCAGAGGTAGAGCCTGGTCTGTGCCGGTGGCCAGGTCGTAGCGATGGATGGAGTTCCTCACGGCGTACAGGATGAACTCGTTACTCTCTGAAAGATATCAGGAGACAGGACTGATGGAAACAGACACTTTACAACGACAATCACACAATACTGATACTGTACTGACACTATTATGAGTCTGTATTCACATGTGTAGTAAAATAAGCTTTGTAAAGAATCTATTATTGCCAAGATTTCAACTTATTTTATTTTACACTGTTGATACAAGATACAATTCAGAGATGGAAATCTCACAAATCATTTATAACTTCTTCTTTTCTTTTTTTTTTATACTTTATTTTTAATAAGTTTTACAGTATACATGGAGAAAAGAGAGAGAGAGAGAGAGAGAGAGAGAAAAAAAGAACAAGAAGGCACAGATGGAGAACATAATATACACAGTGGGAAAATGAATCAACATGACATGTACATTTTAAGAGATAGGGCTAGGTCCAGGTTTTAAAGACATCTCAGTTCATTTAGTTCTATTTACCCACAGTCTTTCCTTCACATCATAAAGCTTAAAGTACCACATGTGCTCAAATCAAACAAAACTTAATCAATCACATTAGTAAATGCTAACTGTGTCCTGCTGTGATGAGGGGCCACTTATTCCAGATGGGTTGTCCATTTCTTCCAGTATGTAGTGAATTTATCCATGCACAAGTTCAGTGAGAAAGTCAGTTTTTCCATGTCATATATTTCTTTCATAATTGCAATCCACTCCTCTTTCGATGGGGACTCTTTTGATAACCACCTTCTTGTAATAGCTTTTTTACTGGCTACCATCATTATTTTAATCAAATATTTATCAGTGACATTGATTGTAGGGGAGATATTACCAAGATAAATTGTGCAAAAATCATGTTCAATCGGAAAGCCTACCACTGATTTCATTTTCTCCACAACATCCCACCAGTAGGGTTGTATAATCGGACAGTCCCAAAAGACATGGAAATGATCCGCCAGAGTATTTCCACAATCTCTCCAGCACCTTCCAAAACTTGGGTGGCCTTTCTGATGTTGTTTAATTTTGGGTGTAATAAAAAAACAAATCATATTCTTCCACGAAAATTCCCTCCAATGACCAGAACTGGAAGTGCTCATTTGAGTTCTACAAATGTTTAGCCAGTCATCTTCTGAAATGGTTATTTTTGCTTCTTTTTCCCAGATAGATTTAACATAAAGGGTGGAAAAGCCATTGAATGACTGTAAACAGGAGTATATTCGGGTAATCAATTTTCATTTTTACTTAGATTTGTATGCATCAATCGAAATGTTAACTAAATCAGAACTACCGTCCTCTGTTGTTTTTATATCATGGTTAAAATGAGCTCTAACTTGAAGGTATCTGAAGAAGTCTTGGTTTTCTAAGTCATAATTGTCTTTAAGTTTTTTAAAACAATCTAATCTCCCTTTATCAGAAATAAGACCGTACGTTGTAATACCTTTCAACAGCCACTGTTTGAAACGCCCATCCATTTGGGCGGGTTTAAAATCCTTATCATGTGCCACCCATCGTAATATTTTGATATAATTTTCCAGTTTGTTTTTATGACATTCTGCAAACCAAATGTTTAGGGGTGTTTTTGTCCAATCATTTAAGTTTTATAACTTCTTATTTTCAAGCCAATTCATTCCATTCTTTTACAGAAAATCTTTACTTTTTAGAGATCCCTAAAAGAATCCTTTAAACAAATTAAAGCTTTTAATATGTGAAATTTGCAAGTATCAACTATATCTGTAACATATAAATAACAGGAAATAACAGCAACAACAAATCGGCCAAACTGGAGCCAGATGGAAAGTCTGCTGCTGGTAACCAAGGTACATCAGAAAGTACTGGTAAGAACTCAGAAATGATATAAACAACACAAACTAACAAAAACTGGCACAGCAAAGGTTTACCTCCGACAGGACAAGGCAGCATCTCTCCGTCCAGTCTGGACTCCACGTCTCCTCCACTACAGCTGTCGCCTGATACCCTCCTGTAGCTGCAGTCAGAACAGAAAGAGTTTTGTTCAACTGAACACTTGGTGGTGCTCTAGCCAAACACATCTAATGACAGCAGCAGCAGTAATAAAACAAGGAGAACAAAGCACTGTTTGCATTCTGGGGAATTCTCTAGCAAGGACTTCACAGAAACTATAAAAAAGTGATGAGTATATGTCCTAAATTTGATTTTGTAGGCACCAGGTGATGGGTTCACATTTGAACTTGTGTGTAACGTCCATAATTTGAGATAAACTACAACGGTAAAACAAAGAACACACCATTGAGATTTATGTTACCATGTACAGTCCTGCAGTTTTATAACAAAAATAAATGCAAATAAACAATGTTGCTACAAAGGGTGAATCTGGATTTGATCAACTCAAAATTCCATGGGGCTTCCATGCAGTTTAGAGAGCTCCTGGATTTGAAAATATATAAAAGGTATAAACACCTAACAAAAGTTCAATTAAACACAATGGGAAAAAAAGCTTATCGTATGACAACTCATAGAAATATGAATCCACCCATGCTGCAGATGCAAACATTATGTTAATAAACTGCACAGAACAATCCCAGGCTGCCCATTTCTGCACCGTAAAATCGGACAATAGCAGCTTACCCTTTGCTGCGACGGTAGGTGGTACCGACAGGACATGGCACTGGAGGAGCATAGAGGTCACCTAGAAACTCAGGGTCAGGCACACACACCTGCAGAGACAAGTCTTCACTCAGCTTGAAGCCATAGTCACTGGAAGGAGGAGGAGAGAGGGAGGGAGGAGGAGGAGGAGGAAGACAGGTTGGGAGAGTAAACACGGAGAGAAAAAAAAAAACACAGCCGGTTAGCTTCTGCCCTGTGATGAATGGCAGCACCTGATGTGTATTTCTAAACAGACTCATTATGCGTTGTTATAGGAGCTCAGGGAGCAATAAAAATGTGCAGACTATGCTTTAAACAGTGTATTGGTTCGGCAGTAATAATTTAATTAAGAGTCAGCCTGCCAGTGCCATCTACCTCTGATATAAAACTCCCAATCACAAAAGCTCATGAAATTAGATTTTTATTCTTTAACTCTTGGGGTTGGCCTCATCGTGTCTTAAAAAGCAATTCAAACATATACATAGTAAATATGATATAAAATAGTGACAACATATAGATTATATAATATATAACATAATAAATACATTAATGATTAAATGCATTGACTCGTGACTTGAGTTTGAGTAAGTTATTCTATGGGCATGTTATATTTGTAAAAAAAAGAAAAAAATCTCATAACATCGCAACCGCAATCAGTCAAATGCTTAATGAAAAATCCAGTATCCAGCCTGCAGGCACTCATTGCACATGACCAGAGTCTTCTGGGATGTATGTATATAGGTGGATGTATTGCTAAGTAACATATTAATGGAACGGAGAGTGTAGCCAAATTTTCAAACTGCTAATATGCTAGCTTAACAGTGGTGAGTACACACAATTTGTATTGTTTACATCAATTATAAAAATGCTGGGTGTTTTCTTACATGTTGGTGGTCATTGAGGTAATGCTAGTTTGAAACAGTTAGCGACGACTACGATGCACTGCGCTCACAGTACACAGCCTCTGAGCCAATGAAAAGAGCCGCTGTAGCAGTAACAGGCTCGTTCACAGCCAAGGTTAGCACAAAGTACACACCTAAATATATAAATACACTACAGCAGTAAGGAGTAACTGTCACACCTGATAGACTTAATAATGTTCATCATGGGTATGTTGCATGTGTTAATATGGCCGTGGCATTTAACAGAGTTAAATTAATGAGTTTATTTTTGTATTTATTGAAATAAAAAAAGCTAACAGAGCTTGTGGAATGCAGAAATCTAGCCACAAACATATCTCCCTGCTGACGAGCAAGAGCTACATGGCTGTGGGTGTGGATCTCATGATTCCATTTGACTTGATCTTATTCCGATTTTTTGAGGTCAGATTCAATCCAGAATCAATTGCTGGATCAATTCTCGATTTGAGGAATAGAAAGGGAAGCACTATTTTCAGCCTTTCTCCAGTATCCTTGGTGCTAAACCATTCACTGGTGACCTTAGTCTTTTTAAATACAATATGAGGTACAACTGGAAATCAAAATAAATGATCTGCAGCCTTTTTATTTTGAAAATCTGCAGTAATTAATGATTTAATTTATTTGAAAGCATCTAACAGTCGTGTGTATGTGAATTACAAAATATGGTGCCGTGCTCTGCTGTGAGTCCAGCAGTGAGAGCCGCCTCGGGCCCATTCTTGTACAAGACACTGAGCAGAAGCAGAGTTTATGAGCAGAGTTATTTTCTTCACCACAGAGTACTTTTAACGTGTTGAATGCTGCGGTGGGTGTTTGTTAGCTTGTTAGTGGTTGACGGCTGGGCTTGTTTGTTACTGACTGCTGCTCGGCTCTGTTAACATTACATCGTAAAGTCTCATGAAGGCATGAAAGTGTTCACAGACATGTGGCCTGCTTAATGTTCATCTTGCAAAGGTAATTATCCAGTCATTAAATAAAAGAAAAGCTTGCAACCTGCCTTGTTTGAGGATGGACTTCAAGAAAACTAGTGAGTGCGCTGTAAGTTGTCCGGGTGTTGCACTACTCTTGTGGTTATTGTATTTACGCCTTTTTCGTTCTGTCACATTATGAATGAACATTTATAAAAAAAGGTTTGTGACATTCATGAAATGATTCTGAATCATGAGGGATAGGAATCAAGATCCTATGTGAATCGTTTTTTTTAACCACAACTATACATGGCAGTTGGTGTCCGCAAGGTCAGGCAGTTTGTCTTCATGTGTTTAAGAAGAGAGGTGTGTAGGGAGCCCGGAGGGGAGGAGGTTTAATTGAACTTGGTCTTGCTGGTATCAAATATCTCTTAAAAATGAATATGCAATGGCTAGAGGTGTAAGCAACGATCAAAGGTACACTTTGGTCTGCACACTGGTGTTCTCTTTTAATAAATCACATTCAATCAAATGAATTTGTCACTGATGGAATTCAATTCAAAGATCAGGTTTCAGGCATTTCAAGGATGATCTGAGGAATAGGACACACCTGACCACTATCTGTAATGTCACAGCAATAAAACACAATACGAAATACACTAAATACACAAGTGAGATGTTTCTGGATTCAGATTTAACATGTTGTATTTCATGTGCATGTGTGAGTCCAAACCATTCATAGTCCTGGCGTGTGCAGGAGCAGTTGGAGATGGTAACGGGCCGGTCGAACTCCTCTCCGTTAAAACATGTAGCGTGGGGAGCTCGCCTCTTAAATGTGATCTCTCTGCCCAACAGACACTCGTTACCATGCTCATCTGAAGGAGACCAGCGCTTATAGTCCGCCTCGGAACATGGCACCCCTGGAAGGAGAAAAGAAGACAGACCAATATAGCTATTTGACAATGACTAGGAAGCGAAGGGAGATGCTTTGCTCTGTGTGAATGACCATCAGCGGAGAATTTGTGAACCACCGCTCCGGAGATAATGCAGCGTCTCTGTGTGAAAAGGGCTACCTATTATTACTCACAGGGCTGGATCTGGACTGGAAGTTTTGTCTCAATTCTGCCTTCTCACACCAGGTTCGTGGATCTCAGTGTCGCAATTTCGGTTTCGATATGTGTTGTTACAGCCGTACTGCATAGTAACAATTTATTGTCTTTTTCTTTTCTTTTCTTTTCTTTACTGTTGACCACTGCAAGATTTTAAGACTATTAATGAATCATTCCAAATCAGTACTTGATGTACATGATGTACATGATGTACATGATGCTGTGACTCAGTAAAGCGTTCTTCCTTCTGTTGTAGTGCCATCTTAAAGATGATTCTGGTTTTAAGCTTCACTGAAATGATGAACTCCACTAAAATGAAACCATCTGACGAGTACTACAGCTCAAGTACAAATTTAACAACAGAACAGCTGGTGTGCTTTTTTTGTTGCTAGGAGCTGAGGAACCTAAAAGCTCTCTCTCAACCTACCCAGAACATCAGAGGTGTTGACCTGCAGGATGAGCCAGCTGTGTCTCTGGTCGGCGTAGGAGCCGAAGATGGTGAAGATGGTGCTCTTCTCCCCGGGCTCAGTCAGCAGCTGGTATACGTACACCTTTCTGTCTGAGAACTGAAAGTCAGTCCATGTCTCACCTTCATTGGTGCTGAACCTGACAGGGACATGAGCAGTATTTAACCAGTTATCTTATTAAGCAACAATAATTTTCAGCTGGTTCCCATGTATTGTTGGTAACCTGTATCCACTCTTTAAAAAGATAAAAAAAAAAGGATCAGTTGCCAGAATTTTCTTATAATCTGCTGCCTACCCACAATTGTTTGGATTGAACACCAGAGAGGAAAGAATTGTGAAAATCTAAACACCTATTTAATATGAGGGCAACAAAGGAGCACATCAGGCATTATAACTGGGTGATTTCACACAGTTTTTGACATGAGTATATATGAAGGCAATGCCAAGTTACTTAGTAACCAGGGTAAGAGAAGTGCATTCTCTGCATGTAAACCAGGTTAGTCATTTTCACATTAATATACTGTATCACCTTCACATGAATATGAATAGCCTGCAATGTGGCTGTTAGCAGAGAGGTGTTGTATTACACCTCTGTTTACTGAGGAAAGGTGCATGTACTTTTTTCCTACAACAACCTGCTTTACGTTCACACAATCTGCTCCTGTTGCCGAGTAATGAGCACACCCACTGGGGCAGGTGCCGTTTATGTGCTCCACTCCCCAGGTTACCCCTTAAGTTGTGTGGAGATTTCAAATGAAAGCCTTCCAGTAAAAAAAACAGCCTCTCTGGGTTTTATGTTTGAAGTTGGAATTTAATGTAGGGCCAACTGAATGACAGATTTAGCTTCTGAGCTCAAATTGGATATTGTTTCTGTCCTGGAGGAACATTTAGAGAGGCCATTTGGACTTACTTCAGATGTGTGGTGGCACCTCCTTGTGCGATTGCCACCAGGATACCACCATGGTCACCCCATGTGTAGAAATGAGGGCCTGCCAGTGCCTGCACAACAGAAAGCACATTCAGAGAACCATCAGAACATAATGCTCATACAGTAATAGGTAAAAAAAAAATAATTAAAAATTAAAAAAATCATGATGCGACTCCTGTTGAAACAGGGTGCTGAAGTGAAACTGAGTACAGTAGTGGTTCATTCTATCCTGTAAACCACTGGAAGATTAGTTCAGATTAGTTTAAGATTAGTTTAGCTCTCCCTGGGAGAGATTCAATCTTGACACGTAAAAACAGGTAATTTCTGCCGCCATGTTTCTCTATTAAAACAAGCAAACAAATAGGAGACGGCTTCCAGCTCTGGAGGAGAACGATGAGCACAGAGCCAGACCTTTTGGAGGAATAAATAGAGCAGAGTCACATCAGAGTCTGCTCTGATCCAGAGAGCGCAGAAATTTTGGGGATTTTAATTTTGGGGAGTAAAAAGTGAATTTATCCCAAGTTATGTTCTGTCATATTGACCTGAATTCAAACACACAGACACACACCCTTGGTTTGTGCTGTTTTGTGGCTTATTTATAGTAATCTGGCTGTTAAGGGTGAATTAACACAAATTATTGATTGGTCAAACTCACTTTAATGGCGGCGCACACACCATGAAAAAAAAGTCATCATTGCTGATGAAATTCTGCAATGAATTTCATCAGCATTTGCGTTATATCATAGGCAACTAGACTTGTTTCGTTTCACCTCTCATCCAAGAGGCTGCTTCAGTTCTGTAGCTGTTTCTAGAACAAGTCGAAAGGGGAAGTGAAGCTGCCTGGAACTCTTATGTAAGTGTACCGAGTCAATAGAAAAGGTTTTAAAGTTAAGTAGTTACATCTGTAGGACAGTGCTTTTCAACCACCATCTAAATGTAGTGATAGAATTACAATACGTTTTCAGTATAAGCATCTGAACAAAGCAACATAATGAGTTGAATCTTCAAGGTTTAAAATGAGCTGCTCACATTTACATGTTCACATTAACAGCAGGTCTGATGACAATGTGTAATGTGAAAGGGGTCATAAATAGTGATGAGCCCACAGAGAATTAGCAATTTCTATGAAATTGATCCGTCTATGAAACTTATGCAAGCACAAGTCTGAGCCGATGCTGACATTTAGCTATTTCTAGATGCATTTTCAAGAAAAGGTCAGTCATAACAAAATGTGCAGAAAGGTTCATAATGCCTGGGTACAGCCACTGAAATAAAATGTATTGTGAAATGTTGAAAAGCCTTTGACAGACGAGCTGCCTGTGACTCCGTTTTACAAGCTGTGTTTTTCTTGTCATCTGTGTCAGATTCTGTACTGACCTCCTTCCACCGGGCTCCAGCGCTGCTGGATACATACACATTAGGCTTGTTGGCCAAGTTCCTGCCTACAGATCCTGCAACCAGAGGACAAAAAGGCATTTTAGATACACATAGACACACACACAGACACACACACAGACACACACACACACACATTACAGGGGTTTCCCCTGAATATTACAGACTTGATGTGACCACTGTTTTTGCTCTCACATATGGAAAATCTGTAACCCAAGAACTCAACCATAGCATTCTGTATTTTTTCATGCATGTGGCCTTTGTATGCACTGACAAATACTTTCCTTTGACAGTATGTTGTTAAATAACAGACAGAACATCAAGAATGATCTGCTCAGGCAATTCAAGAAGAAAAATGATGAAATCAAACATGCACAAAAGGAAACTGAACCCATTTTTTTCACTTGGTTATTCAGAAAACTAACAAGATTAAAAGTTTGGTCGCAACGACCAGCAGACATTGTCTTTTGTACAGCTACAGCACGTTAGTATGGCTAAAAAGACCTCTTACAATAGGTTTTTTTCTTATGCAGTATAAATGGACTACAAAACTGTTTTGTTTCCTCAACCCTGGTGTAAGAAAATTACTATTTCATGAACCTTTTGAATGCTTGCAGTGCTTAAAAAACATAGATTAATGCAGATAGTGTACTAAAAAATAATAGTTAATAATAGTAATAGTTACCATAAAATTATTGTGATGTTGATTGGTGCTTGCTAGCTTACAGCTAATGTACAGTAAAGTAACCTGGCTGTTCGAGACATGTTTTGCCAATGATCACGAAGAGATTCATTTCAGTTTCTTTGGCACAACACAGACACAACACAATTTTAGAATAATCATATGCCATGTTTCATAAGTAAAATGACTATATGCATCTTCTCACAACTCAAAGTCTTGCAAAATATTATATTAATATCTACAGATGAGAGACAATATCCTAATTAGCCATGTCAGCAGCATGGTTCTAGGGGTGACAATGTCACCACTACTTAAATCCCAGCTGGTGGATGGACTGACGTTCAAATGACAAAGACGTTCCTTCTCCCCACAGTCTGGTCAAATGTCTTCATGACCAAATATCTGCAAAACTAGTGACATTCCCATCAGCTGTACATTGTAATGTATAGCAAATGACTTCATGCCAACAGGTTTAACTAAAATGGTAAATAATACAGCACACACAAACACATGCACACATCCATCTACAATATGGATCTCTCCTCCCATCCATCAAGAACAATGGAATTTATGGACGGGATGATTAATACCAGTATTGTCTGCCTTTGACAGTGAAGAGCACACAGCCACTCACTTACATCTGCACACATCAATCCTGTTAATCAAATCTTGTCTCAGGGTGAATGACTCCAAGAGGAGCAGATTAAAATGACAATAACGGGTTGTTGTGTCCCTGTCTCGGGCTGTAAAAATGCCTCTGAAATGAATTACACTCCATCTCTGTAGAAAAGGGGCTAATGACTCTCATTAAATATCATCACATCAGGAGTCAGGGACTCCAGACAATAAACAAATGCTCCAAAGAAGACCCTGCACCACTGTACAGATAGAGACTGAGAAACCACTGGAGATCAGCACAGATGCTTAACTTCTCTTACAGACAGATACTGATATGTATGGACCCTTACTGCTCAAGAGCTTTAAACTTCTGATCTGATGCCAAAGTGTTTCAGCGTGAGTCGGTTTGTTTCCTCCAAGACTTTATTTTTGTACGAGTGGAGGAGTGATATCTTTGAAAAAGACAAATAAAAAAATAACATGTCGTCATGTTGTACATTTTTGGAATGACAAGTAATGTAAAAAAATTCTTCCATACATGAATCTGGCCACAATGTCCCCAACCAGTGTGATAATGTTTCAGAATTGTGCTGCTTTTTTCTGTATTCTTGCATTTTTACTCAATTAGCATTATGTGATATTAATATACTAATTTGTCTGCTGTTTCTATCTATTCTCTGTTTTTATATGTGAGTCACCCTGAAAGAGTAGGGAGAACTTAGTTTACTTTTCTGTTGCTTCCGTTAATCCAACATATTAGTTTTGCAATTCAAGTCATCCATGAACTAGTTACGTTTTTCAAAAGACTCATGTGTGACCGTATTTCCCTGGTCCCTTTGTTGTCACAAAGACATTTTAAAAAATAAAATCCCTGATGCACATGCACTGTTTCTGTGTCTCTCCTGCTTCCTGGCAGGCAGTGTGCAGCCCCCTGAGGATATGTGAGTGATGTTGTGTTGTTAGTGGGCTGGTATAACTTAGCTAGCTATATCAGAGCAGAGAGGGCAGACTGTGGTTCATCAGTTGCATGTTAACACACGATGTACATGTCTTACACTGTGTGTTTGTGTGTCTTGGTCAAGTTTGCTGTCTGATGGATAGCGGCCAAAAGGCTGAAGAGTTACTACCTGTCAGGTACACTCTTTCTGTTGCTTATATTCACCTACTGAAATGACGCAGCCTTTCTTAATGTCACAGGGAATATGATACTAAAAATATCTAAAGGATGATGTGGGACAAAATAAGCAGCAACATGTGCAAAACACAATTTCACATAGCTGTATTATTTTTTATAGTGGGAGTAATAAATAATGTTGCATTTGAAATATCAAGGCTACATGGTACACTGTAAAAAAAATAAATAAACTCAGAACAATTCATTTCATCTATAATTCATCATCATTCAATATATATTAGCAAAAGTGAAAATAATTCTTGAGTAACAATCTCAACTGACGTATTAGTCCAATGTGTGGAGGAGTTCATTCAGGTTGTTGTGTGTTTAACATTGCTGTGCAGTTTTTGCAACGTCTTCATTACATAAGAACCTTATGGAACTGCAATGATTGTTCCAGCTGTTAGTTGGACTCTCAGTGAGAAATTATTGCTTGTGAACAACCATATATTTTGATCATAAAATACATTATAATAAAGTATTACTAGTCTTAAATTTCCTATGTTTGGCAAGTTAGAATGGTGTACATTGGATAATGCCCAATAATTTGGAGGCAAAATTATCTCTTACATTGTTTATGATTATTTGGTTGAACACATCTGTATCAGAACATATCATGGAATATAAATATAAAAAAAATAATCTCAAATGGCATATAGGTCAAATGTGTAAAGGAATGTAGTAGTTTATTCAGGCTGTTATGTATGCAAACATATCTGTGCAGTTGTGTATGTATATGCCAGTCTGTATTCATGAGTGTGTTTGACCCGTCAAGGGCCCGCTGGGTGCTGCAGCAGTAATTAGCCCATCTGTTTGAGAGCGATAACGAAGCAAATGGTGCCGTCGATTGCCAGTCCTCTCCTCCTCTTACTCCTCCTCCTCTCTCCCTCTCTCTCTCCATGCCCATTATCTAATAAGAATTTAATTAGAGGGACTGGCTGTGTGCAGAGGAAGCAGTCTCCTAGACACTGGAGACTATCACCAAAATCAATGCTTTTCACCAGCTGTGAGGAGGCTTCGAACTGGAGGACCAAACTCTGCTTCAGCAGCCAGGCAGAGAAACATCTGCCACCGCACTTCACATCTGTGTGCAACATGTTGGAACAGGTTGCATATGACTTGTGACTTTTTATTTTTAATTCTCCTCTCAGGCTTTCAAGGAAAACAAACTCTAACACTGACACACTGACAACACGTTTCTAGCAGCTTCTGCAGAGTGCAACCATATTTCCTGTGTTTTGGGGATGCAGGATGTGGTTATTTACTAAGACTGAAAGGAGACTCAATCAAAACAGAGGAAGACTTGTAGGTTTTTACTTCTTCTTTTCTGTGTAGAGCAAACTTATCTGTATCATCGTAACAAGAGGGAGTTGCTGAAAGATAACACATGCTTGTGTGGTTCCAGCTCAAGCAGATGGCACCAAAAGTCTCTTCATCTGTCCTGATTAACAGATTCTCATACAGACACTCCTGCCAAAATAACTGACATGTTTTAGAAAAGATTTGTTTTGTCCATCACACAGGCTCCAGGGATGTCTGATTGTGTCAAGAAGTATTGAAATTGAAGTAATTACAGACGAAGGAGTTGATCAACACAATCTGTGATCCAAACCCCTTAATTTCAAAAACATTTATGTGGTCCAAAAAAATGCAGACTGGGCCTTTGATTGCCACACATCACAGTTCAAAAGAGGCAGTCTGGTGTTTAATGTCAACTGGAATTTTCAGCACACAGAGATTTTTCAGAAAGTGCTTTTATAAGCTGTGTTGCAACTTGTTGTCTCACCTGTGGCCATGATGAGCCCTGGTGCAGAGTCCTTGGATAAAATGGGCATCCTCCTCAGCTGGATGTTGAACAGCTGGCTCCAGCGCTGGGCCAGGTGGAGAGAGCAACCTTTACTGAGCTGAGAGGGAGGAGAGGAGGGAGGAAAGAGGGAGAGGAGAGGAGAGGAGAGGAGAGGAGAGGCAGATGGTGTCAATAGTCTTTTGTCTGTTAACTACCAGCAGGAGTGAGATGGTTCGTGAGTAAAAATTGCAATAACACCTGTGAAATTCTACCTTGATGAGCTGTCATTATCAAAAGTCTGTCACAATCAGCAGTTTGAATTCCGAAAGTTGGTCTGTCGAATCATACAGGAGTGTAAAAGACTAAATCTAGTACCAGGATGTTCAAGAATGAGACTATAACTTCAAATAAAATGACTTTAGATTTGCACATACATTGTTTAATTAAGTGAGCATGATGTTGTCTTAAGAAAGTCAGAAAGTAAGGTAAAATGTTAATTTGTCCAAGAGATTTAAATCAAATGTTTTGTCTGACAACAAAGGAAAGAAAGAAATGTGGTTTGTTACAAAGTCTTTCAGGCAGTTTGTCTTTCAAATCAGGAGTCAACCCTCCTGCCGAACAAATCAATACAGGATCTCTGGCAACATTATCTGTTTTGTTCAGTGAAAGATATGATATTAAAGATATGAAGAGAACATATGAAGAGAACACACACAGACACAACAGCTGAAGGGCAGTTTGTTTTCCTGTGTCTTTTTCCCCAAAACTTTCTCGCTCTCTCAGCGGAGTAAAGGAAAATCATATTAAAATAAAATAATCATAATCACAGGCAGGAGCAACACTGCCTGTGTCGACACTCACATAAAGGAGCAGCAGCAGCAGCTCAGCAATGCAGCCGCCACGCAACAAGCATCCTGTGTGGCCAGCCTCTAAGTGTTTTGATGTGCGGCTGCATGCTACTAGCTGGTAAGCTAGCTGTCTCATCTGAAGTGTTAAGCTTTTTTTTTTTCAGACATACACAAGTTGCCAGGGACGGTAAAAAGTAAGTACCGCAAGAAGCAACGACCTGCTTAGAGTTTAGAATCTAAATGGAAAATCTTGATGGCTGTCAGTGCTGCAAATTACCCAACTTATTTGCAGTTTATCAAATGACCGAGACCAGTTGATATCTAGTGAACCTCTGGCCCTCAGGGCCTGTGGCCTAAGAACAACTGCCCGCTTTGCCCCAACAGTAATCCAGCATTCTGACAGCAGCACCGATTTCAAATATATTTAACTTACATAAACACATTAGAGAAGCATCGTCCAAACCATCAATCAACCAGCTTCTCACAAAGACAAGTCTGACACCTGCACACCCAAACCATATGCTTCTGTACAGCATCTCCACACTGTTAAGAAGCAGAGGTCATGAAGCCTTTGTGATGGCACAGCTGGGTGAAAACATGAGCCAAACACTGTGCTACAGACCTCACAATGTGATTAGATACATCTAAAATCTAATCTGAAATCTGCCATCATAACAACAATAATAATAAAAATGACGGATACTAATAAGAAACCAGTTTCTGATGTCTACTAACATTAATGTAGAACCATTAAAGATTTGTCGGGTACCTGGCAGTCCACAGTTCCTCCCAGGCTGTCAGCAGCAGGCGGCTGAAGCAGCTCCCACGTTCCCCCCTTGTCGAAAGTGATGACAGATCGCATGTTGTCTTCACTGACCGAGCCGTTAATGAGCGTGGCGATGAAGACTCCTCGCAGCCCCTCCACGCGGTGAAGGTCTGCAAAAGGTTCATTGGCAAAGTACCTGAAACAGAGGCAGGACACATCATCATCATCATCATCATCATCATCATCATCATCATCATCATCATCAGGGGTCAGGGAGGAACTTTTGATTCATGTATCACAGCTACTGATACAACAGTAAACGAAGGACCAACGCTTCACTTTCATTAAAACATCTTTTGTTTTAGAACAGAGACTTAATCCCAGCCTCAGTACGGCTAAAAATGACACTTTGCTGATCACTTTTCTTTCACTTTCTAGATTTTTGAAAACTCGCTGATAGTCCCTGTGCATGTTCTTGTACACTTGGCTCAAGAAGACTAGAGTGCAAACACGGGGAAACTAAAAGCATCAGTGTTTTGAAATTACAGCTTCATGAGGCAACTTTTCACACAGCAGAGAGAAGTAAACAGGAAGCTTGAATTCCATTATCCAGAAATGATGTAAGAAAAACGCATCAGGCATACAAGACACTTGTTTTAAGCAGCCTGTGCAGCACAGGAAACAGAAGGCACATGGGTTCTCAGCTTATTTAATTAACAGAAGACACAGTGTCAGATAAACAGAAAGAATCATCATTGTCAGACAAACACCTGAGCCAACACTGTGTGACTGCTCCTGCCAAAAAAACAGAGGGTCTTCCTGATAAAATTATGGAGAAGACTGAGCAGAAAAACAATGAGTACAGAGCTCAGAGTTCACATCAATAGATTGTCTTCTATCAGATAAAGAAGCATTACTTGTCCGTGTTTGCACAGCCTTTGTCTTATCTGTGTTATCAGCCATTTGTAACAGGAACTAGAGGTCTTCCCGTCAGTTCATGAGGTTGCTAGGGGAACTACTCAATTACTTGCTCGATTTTATATGCTGCCTTCCTTAATGGCATGAATCATCACCTCTACAGAGGCAAAAGGTGCAAATTAACGACTGATTTTTATCCAGCTGCATACATATTTAGCATGAAGGTTCATTCTTGTATAACACGTGGATGTTGCTTTCTCAGTTGTCATGGAGATGGATCTGCAGGCATCGGGCTACTCAGACTCTGTCAAGCTACTTTCATGCTTGACGCAAACATTAGACAACACAATATTTTCATCCCCTAAGATGGGCAAATTCTTGCAGCGTCTGCTTTCCGCTGTAATCGTCTTCTCATCTTCTTCATGGACTGAAGTTTTGTGGGAGAGAAGAATAAAATGATACCAAATGCCCCTTTTATGGGAACGCACACAGAGCTTGAAGAAGGTTACTTGGGTTAACACAGCTAGTTAGCCATCATCTTGGTAACTGCTGTCTCTGACTGGGGAGCCAGCTAATGCAAAGAAATCCTTGGTATGTCAAACTGCTTTGTAGTATATCCATCTGACAACACCAACTACTAATGAAGTGAACCTGGAGCCGTTAGTGGTCACTCAGCATGAGCTTGTTTCCTTATCAGTCAGTGGGAAGGGTGAGTGTGAGGATGAGCAGCTTGCAGAGGCTGATATTGCACCCAAGGGTGTGATTCATTCAGTATAATGGAATATAGTAATATGATATTTATAGTGGCATGTAGTACAGCAGTGCATAGCTATGTCACCAAACAAAACACTTCAAATGAGGCGAGACTTCCTGGACACCATGGCACACTACACAGGATAAACATTTTTGGGCCAATATCAAACTGATATCAGACAGAAAGTCCTGTAAGGATGAAATGTTAAGGGATCAGTCTCCAATAAGCTTCTTGTGCCGAAGTTAGAGCTCACTCTTGAGTACCATATGTGAGGTTGCCTAATATTACAAGGAAAGGAGCACTCTGTATTTTTGGTGAAGAAATGTTAATGAGAAGAGAAAGATCTTCACTGGCTGATTTTCTTCTGCTCAAACAAATTATAGAAACAAACTCTCTTTGTTTCCTTGACTGAATAAACTGAATAAATAAACTGACCTTAAAGGAGAATATAATTTATACTGTTTTACTTTGTTGGACCCTGCCACCTTTCCAGCTTCAAACACTGTTCTGGGACCTTATTATTATTGTTGATTTATATAAAAACATATTAAAAAGTGTTTAATATCTAATCACTTGAATTATGTTTCAACCTCTTGCTCTAATGCACTGGTTTGATGCATTAGTGTTATTTACCCAATCTACCTTGAATCTGCATTCATGGAGCTGGAGAGCTTAGTCCTCACGTTTGCACTAAATCAAGGCTAGCTGTGACAGATGACATGAGATGTGCACTCCCTGACACGAGTGCAACCTCTCAATGGACAACCCCCTGTAGCAGCTGGTGGGAGTAGCTTTGCTAAAGGTGGCTGGGCTACTTTGCTTCACCCACTATCACAACAGTCAACTGCCAAAGGTGTGTGTGTGTGTGTGTGTGTGTGTGTGTGTGTGTGTGTGTGTGTGTGTGTGTGTGTGTGTGTGTGTGTGTGGTACCTGATCAGTGTGTTGCTGCCGGAGCCCTCAGGACTGTAGTACAGAACATTCTCCAGTGACAGAGAGAAGGACAGACCCTGTGTGTCTGAGATGTACAGGTGTGTCACATTGTTCAGGTGGTTCACACACACAAACACTTGGTCCTCTGATGCGTCTGCGATGTAATACTCCTGTTAGGAAGAGAGGGAGAGAGAGGAGGTCATCCTCACTTCACTGAGCTCCTTCCTGATTAGACTGAGGGTGCAATTAAATGACAGGATACAATGTGAAAAGACTGGATATCACTGTGGAAACATGGACTTTTCAGTCAGGCGTAGGCAGTTCCTCCACCTAAATCAGGAAATCGATTGTCTAACATATTTTTAGAAAGGGAAACCATACTGTTCATATGTTGTTTGCTTATTTCAAGCAATCCACAGTGTACTGACACTAATAGGAGGGCAGCAGAGCTGTGACTCATCCCTCACTCCACAATGATCCATTCGCCAAATCTATACAAGCTGATGAACTTTATGATCAGCAGGGGAGCATGATCTTTATCAGCAGTTTAATTCTGAGCTCCAACACCTTATAAAGCTTTGTACAATACACTGTAGACCAAAAACAAACAACATCACAACAAATATCTCTTAAGAATAAACAAACAAGCAAGATAATGAATCTGATCAGACGTTTCATGCTACTGAGCAGTTGTTCACACATTTCTGAATGTACCAAAAAAGTCATTTAGTCTCCTAATAAGAATTTATAAAATCCTTAATTTCTGAGTTACTGTTGAAGTACACATAAGAGAGACTTACAGTGATTGGATGTCGAGTCATAAACTGGGCAGCTTTCATTGGCTGGCGGTTGTAGGAGACCCAGAGCTGAACAGATGAAGGTTCATGGTTGCCAAACAGTTTCTGGAGAGGCAGAGGACACAGGGAAGGCACACTTCATTCAATCATTTATGTCAAACTCTTCAACATTTCACAGGCAGACAATTGACTAACATGCTGAGAATTTGTGTTTCTCAGCTGCTCCAACTTGGAACTGACTTCAATATGGAGAAAGAAACTTCGGTTATCTGGACTGTCCTGATGATGTTTTTCTGTCTTAATACCCCTGTGGTACAGAGCTCGGCAGCTGAGTCAGAAAACATTAAACATCCTGACTTAAAAAGGCTCCAAGTACGATACAAAATGTGTATGTGTGTTTGCATGCGTGCATGTGCGTGACTGTGGGAAAGTGTGTGTAAAAGAGAGAGAGGAAGAGAGACTCTCTTCATTGTCATTACAAATACATTAGGAGCCAAGCTGCTGGAGGGACCAAAGCTCTGATCTGTTATGAATTACAAGCTTGCAGACGAGACAGAGTGGTGTGTGTGTGTGTGTGTGTGTGTGTGTGTGTGTGTGTGTGTGTGTGTGTGTGTGTGTGTGTGTGTGTGTGTGTGTGTGTTTGTGTGTATGAGCATGATAGAATGAGTGAGTGAAGTAGAAACGGAGACAATTTTTTGGAGATTTTTTTGATAACACTGACCATAGGGATATGGTACATTATGAAAACGGACCGAAAAAGTGTGAAGGTGATGTCACCTCATGCCTTTGTCAGACTTTTGGATGTGTTTTAAAGGGTCACTCGCAGGCAACCACACCAACTTCACACAGTGACTGGTCGGGTGTATGGTAGTCGGGGGGGTCGACACTTCTCTCAAGCTCCACTGAGATGACTCATAACGCCTTCTTTCACTTTTAGGGTTTCAATCAAGTGCAACACCATGAATGTCTATATGCAGAGACTGTGTGACAGTGGGGCAGTTATCCCCGTTTAGATGATCACCATGTCTCATCCATCTGTAACATGAGGCTTTTCAACCCGCCTCTGAGCACAGCCATTTAACACTTTGTCTTAATTCAATACTTAGTACAAACTACTTTGTTTCAAGCATAACTTGTCCTTTAAAGTCAGTTTGTTGGATATTATCAGGTGGCCCTGATGAGTCTGCGACTCCGTTCATTAAGTTTCAGACAGGATCTTTAAAGCCCTCACATTACCAAATCATCTGTGCCAGACATCAGGACCCAAATGATGCACTGACTCAAGCACTCCTAGGGGATGCAACTATGTCATGTCAGGTGTATTGTTCAGTACTTAATGAAGCACAATGTCAGGTGTAATTTTGGCCCCATCCACACAGCATTTTCAAGGCAGTAATCATGTGCCGATATTCCACCTCGCCATCTGTGTCAAAGTTATAGAGGTGGACGGGGGGACAGTTTCATTCTGCCTCTGATCCTCCAGCGGAGGTAGTAACAAAATCGCAACAGAGGTAAGACGACTTCTGTGTCAATGTAAGCCAGCAGCGCGGGACAGGGGTGTGACATTCTGATGGCGTTCACAGTCTGCAACTAAACAGGTCCTTCACTGGATACCACTCAAATAAAAGAGAAATGTTCCACACTTCAACACACATAGCAACGTCACAGGACCAAACAATAGTAATGAGGGAGCAATTTGTGTCTTCAGCATCTTATATGAGGAAAACCATACAGAACTTATGTCATCCTGTCTGTCTGTCCTCTGTCCTTCATCACACTTCTGCCTGAAAAAGAGCATCTGCCCCCGGCGGTGAGAGCCAGGCGGCTCCTGTAGTTGACTGGAGGTGATCTTCGACGTGATTTAGAGCTAAAAACTTTAACTCACCATGTCTCCTTCCACTATTGTGTACTTACTAGCTTCCGTCTCTGGCAATTTATATAGAAAAAAATAACCAAATTTGATGAGGAAAAGTTACCGCAATGGTCAGCCCTCCTCCCGATGTGATGTCATTCAGAGCTTTTTAGATTTCAGACCATCCCACGATGTATGTTGGGGTCAGGATCTCAAATCACAATACTTTATAACAGCATCCATATGTGTATAATCATGGGAATCACGTTAAAAAACACACAGATTTCAATGTCATGATGTGTACCGTCACGCCTCCTTTGGTTCCACAATGCATGCTTGCTGTATGAAACGACAAACTGGAGCTGCTTTATGCCGGCACTGCTTGTTTAAGCATAAACATACAATGGCACCGTAAGGTGAGCCTATGTTGCAGCGATATTGCGGAATCTCTGTGTGAAAAGGGCTTTTGTTTGTTTGAGCTTTTCTAGAAAGCTGCACACAGAAATGCCACGGGCCAACCAATCAGCCCCTTTTGAGCAGCATGCTTTGAGTGGGCACTGTACTAGTGTATACAGTTAAGCAACAGTTAGATATCTGTCTGAGCCTCGAAAATATTCAGTTTTTAAAAAAAGCTTTTCTGACTCATTTCATTCCTGGAATGCATCGTTACAGACAGAACGGGACAAAATCAAGAAAGAAGTTCTCTTTTCAGAGGCAGCTCAGCTCTCTGGTAATGAACCATGTGCTTGAACTGACACACTCCTTTTATCACCCACAATCAGCAAGTTGAGCTGAGAGGAGTGTGCAGTTCACTGACTTCATGTTACAGGATTTTTCTGGGTCACGAAGGCTCAAATTTAGGAAATTCTGTCTCTCTTCTCCCTCTTTCACAGATTGCCAAAGTGTAATACAAAGCCTCCAAACTTCCTTATTGTTTGAATAAACCAGCCATCTGTGCTTATTAAGGCTCTACTCTGTACTCTAATTACATTGTCACAGCTTTCTCCTCTCTACCTGTTCCATTTCGATCTCATCCCTCGCTCTCCCACCTAGAAATTCATCCAGTGACTGTGGCTTCATTTAAAACTAAAAAGGGAGCCGAGCAGCTTCATAATTTTACTTTGGATTAGCTCAGACCACCCTGTTTGAGGCTTTAACAGCAACAGCCTCTGGAGAGAGAAAGAGATTTAAAAAAAAACGATAGTGAGAAAGATGAAGACAGAAAAGTAAAACAGAGAGTAAAACCAAGAAAGATCAGGAGAGAGAAGCTGGCAGGAGGGCAGCTTTAGAAATCTGTAAATTGAAGTAAAACAAAGAAGGTAGACTGAAATCCAGAGAGCCGAACAGCACAACCACTATTCATTCTGCCCTGGATGTTAGAATTAGATACAAATACTGGTTAGATTCATATAAAGAACCAAAACTGAATATTTTGTGATAATCACATATCAAAAGAAAGTCTATTCCCACAATGCTTTTTTTTTATCTTTATAAAAGCAAGGAATCTCTGTGTGTGTGTGTGTGTGTGTGTGTGTGTGTGTGTGTGTGTGTGTGTGTGTGTGTCTGTGCCTCAAATATCTCTGCGGATCTGTTCTGTGCATCTAAACTGACTGTTGTGGATTAATGAGACTAAACGAGTCCGGACCGAGTCTGTTCGGGTCTGAGGAGATCCGGAGACGCGCGGACAACAAAGTTGAATCGGAATCTGTGGATGTTCGTGTGTAGCTAGCTGCTAGCCGCTAGCCAACACGGCCTACCAGATTTGTTATCTAAACAAACAGACCGGTCCGTCCCAAGTCAACGGACCGGTCCCACCAGCATGTCCAAAACCGGACTTAGGGTAAATAATGTCCGCCACGCTTTTTCGCGAACATTGCCTTCACGTTTGCTTTGTGTCTGGTGCAGAAGAAACGGTAAAAACGGGCTTTTGTCACGAAAGTGTCCAAGCAGCAAGTTTGGTTGTTGAGGAACAGGAAGTTGTGTGAGGGACGGAGGCAGATGAGTGACAGTAGCAGTGACGTGTTGGAGACAGCGACAGAGATAGGGAGTTTTGAGAGTTGAGAGATTTGTGACATTTAGCGTGTTTGGAGTGTATAGTTAGTGTGTTATGTAGTGTTTGGTGTCATGTGTTTAGTGTGTAGTGGAGTCCGTTTTTTGTTTAATGAGTCAAAACAAGCAGGAGATGCTGAATTGCGGAGCAGGCAGGAATGAGCTGAGGAGCCTGAGGCTTTGCCTGCATTTTAATGTAAACAGTTACATATAACTTTGTAAATTTCAAAAACTGATGAACAAATTTAGCAAACAACAATTTATATTTGCATTATAACTAATGCAATTGGTTCATTAAACATATTTGTGGTTTTCACAGTAAAAAATCTAACTTTTTTCTACTCTGATTGTATGTTATTTTGTGATTTTAGGTCCATAGTGTTAATATAGTATGTAAAAATGAAAACATAACTGTACAGTCACACATGTGAGGTTGTGCTGAAAATAATGACACCAAGCAAGGCAAGGTAAATAGTTTTTAAGGTAAAATATAATGGTATCAAATGTAGTCAAAAACAGCCAATTATATCCCTGATGTTCCACCTTCAAACACAACCTCATTTGGCCATCCATGAAAAAGCTACTTAACCTCCCACTTTTCTATAGGAATACATGCTTCCTACGGGCAATGCACTAGTTCCTTTAAAATATTGATGGTTTTGGTTTAACTGGTAGATTTGACTAAATCTCACTTGAGTCTTTTCACTTCAGAGGAGCTGCTACTCTGCTGGTCCTGTATAGTTGTGTTACAGGGTGTAGTTTACCTCTTACAGCTTTCCTGTCACTCTCTTTTTAGGGTTCAAATAGCATTACCCTGTGAGGCCGCTGGATTTGCAAGAAGATTGGGATCAGGCGAGAATCCAAACCTTTGCCCGACTCAAAATTGTAGTAAAGACACTAAGAGAAAGCTCCCCCTGTGGAAACTGTATTGCCAAATCTCCACTTATGGACATACCTCTACCATTGCACGATATCAGGGCTGTATGTTGTTAAAAAAAAAACTGACAGTAAAATATGATTCTTTTCGGTGATACCAAAAAACAGCTCTGCGCAAAAAATTAGATGTCAAGTTAACTCAATTCACAATATTCAATAGGTGTAGTAAAGAAAGGAAGCATAGCGATATTGGGGATCTGAGTGTTGGAAGTAGCATTCAGTCCACTTGTTAAAATTATTTTGTTTGGTTTTCCCCACAACCACAAAAAGAAAAGCTGGTCTGTTTCTCCTCCACTGACCAAAGAAACACTGGCGGCTCTGATACACACTTGCTGTGCACGCAGAGTCTACATGTCACTCAGCAAACTGTGTATCCATGAACCTTTAAATTGGAGTCAAATATGCTACGCACATAGTGATATTGATGCTTAAACTATATACTGTGCAGCCCTACATGGTGCATACTCGGGGCAGACCAATTATTTGGGCCGATATTCTGCATTTTTTTTTTACAATTATCAGTGTCAGTGTTTGTCTTGTCTGATTGCCAATAAAATAAAAACTTTTAAAAGACAGAATGTCCTTCCTCAGTTAGTGGTCACCCCTCTGTGACCTATCAACACCCTGATGTCAAGAGTAATAGCCAATCAGCAATGAATGATCTGAACTTCCTTGCATCAGTGCTCTAGTCTAGTCTACAGATGCTACCTACATTGCTGATGGTTAACAGACGGTATTGTTGTTTAAAAAAAGAAAATAAAGTTTCATGTCTGACAAGTCATAATATCTTGTGAATGATAACAAAGACTTTGTTTAACCAAAAAAATATGATTGTGCACTACTGTATACTGTGATACTGTGATATTTGTAGCTGTGAAAATGTAATACCTTTGCACTGCAATCCTATTCTGCACTTAGCAAATCCAGGTATTTTAAATATGAAATGGAACTTGATTTCAGAACCACATCCACTATGATTTACAGTACAGAATGATATAAGTTAAAACTGTAAACAGTCTAAGTATTGTGCCGGACAACCATATGGCCTGGCAATAAATATGGTTTCACCCTGCTCTGAGGAAAACACTAAAAGTATTTCCATCAATTTCTCTACCATTGTAACATACCAGTTGTTTTTTAAATCTTCTTTTCAAATAAAAAAAAATCTGTGTGTGTGTGTGTGTGTGTGTGTGTGTGTGTATGATTTTTTTTGAAGGATTTGGATCCATCCTTGAGTGCCTGAGCATCCACAGTCTCCAGTAGAGCATTTCAGGCTTTTCCATTCAGTCTATTGATTTATCTAGCGTAGTGCCCACATAGACTGTGTGGTGTGATGGGAAAGCAAAGCAGCACGGAGACAAATGGAGGGAAGGAAGAGAGTGACGAACAGAGGTAAAGTACAGAAAAACATACATATGCAATAATAACAGTACAGAAATGCTCAGAATACATGGTATAAGATAAAAATCATACCATAATATTCTATAAGTTAAAATATGAGTGGATGATTTTTTGTTTTTTTTAATGTTGTCCATTACTGTAAACAAGAATTTCAACATTAATGTGCATTACTACCACAGTGATAAATGATAATAAGCTATTCCTATCCATTGCAACTCAGAAATGAAGTGTGGGTTTGGAACTGAGTTTTGTTCTGCTGCTTCTATAAACTCTAATCAAGGTTTTCAGGTCAGTTTACTTTGTGAGTCAAGGGAAAAGTGGACTGGAGAATGTCTATTATGTATTTTCACATGTAAGTGGCATGGCGATTATATATTTTTCCACTGAAACCACAGATTGCACTGCAACGGCAACTGCAAGTGAGCCACACATTCCTCACTGGGCTCATGTTCTCTCAAACTGATCCTCTCTAAAAGCTCAAATCCCTGAAATGAGATGTGGTTCTAGGGCCTCGGATCAACTCAGCCCGGGTGGCAAACAGACATAATTATCATCTTTTTTAATGTAAAAACAGCATTCTACATAAAATATTCTATCCAAGGAATGGACTATGCAATACTACATCAGATGCTTGTGTTGTGTTCATGACAGACCATAAAACCTCTCAAAAGGCATGTTCTAAATGAGGCTGTTTCATTTAAGAGAGTCTCCACTAACTGCAGGTCAGAATTTAATTTTCTTCTTTAAAAGAACACAATTGCAAACATGTGATGAGCCTACCCCGGAAAGGTAAATACTGAGATATCTGACACATAATACACACAGAAAATGTTGAACACTGATAAAACTATCAGGGGAAATTTATCTTCATGGCAACAAGTATGAAGATGTGTGTCCACAGGGCTCACTGACAATACCGTACTGATGCCAGCTGGATATCAAGGAACCTGCGTCGTTCTGACTGACAGCAGCTCGCTGTACAACACTGGGAGTATTTGCTGCTTCCTTGCCAACAAGATGGCTGAGCTGCTCATCCGGGTGCTTTTCTGTCCTGTCTGGACTGCAACAACACCCTCTTAGCTGGAGTCCGGCCATCGACCACCAGGTATAAAAAGCAAGTCCAGAAGTCTGGCAGCAGTCATGGTTGGCATGTGAACTTTCAAAGTAAGGTCCACATGACTGACGTGGCAGCTCGCAAGCTATTGCATCAAAACACAATACAATGGACAAATTCCAATAGGAAATGATAACCAAGTATATGTTGGTTGCCTTTTTACTGTTCAATCAATAACTACTGAGCTATGTCCTCTTCATCATCTGACATCCCTCCAGACAGACAGTGTTGTTCAAAGTCTTTTGCCAGGAGACAAATCCACACAGTAAAGAGATCGAGGAGAATTCTGTGACAAAATGATTGAACTAGAAATTATTTTCACATGAATATTCATGAAGCATAATTTTGTATATTGGAGGGTATAATGATTCTTTGACGTGTTTCTTTCTCTTAAATCATCATTTCTATATTTGATTGTTGCTTTAGTTTTTTTGCATTTGTTGGAAATCATGGTGGCAAAGTTCAGCTTAATCAAAACTAAAAAGAGGTTAAAGAGTACAGAAACGTGATGGCAATCAATAACTGGTTCCAGTTGAGATTGGTTGTAAACTGTCAGATCTATTTGCACTGTATGCCTCAGAGCTGATCAATTTCGACAGTTACACATTGTAAAACTTGCAGCATAAAGGAATCGTGGCACAGCGAAAGAGCATGGCTTCATTTCATGAGAAAACTATGTTGTTGTGGTGGGAATTGTATACGGCAATATCTCTCGCTGCTGTAAAGAGTCACAGTTATTTGTCACAGACAGTTTTCAAAGCGTTCTGGGCTTTTTCGCTGATAATCTTTTATCAGTACCGAGTTAGCAAAGCTAGCAAAAAGTAGCCAACCAACGCCCACAGCTGGCTCCGACCCTCACCTTGCAGACCGTAGCTGCGCCAGTTATTCAAACAGAAACAAATCACATTTCTCTCCCACACTGTAGTATATGGCATTCAAACTGAATCGCACACATGTCTTAATATGAACCTCCCTACACCTACACCCAAGGAAAGTGCTTCCGTAACATTTCCCTGTAACCCACAAGGCCACACAGTGAGAGCTCCACTCCCACACAGTAAACAGCCACAAGGTGACACTTGTTAATGACTGGCCTGGAGGAAGAGCACACATTCACTGCTGCCCTTTTTTTTTTTTTTTTTAACTGACATTTTATTAAAATGAAAGGTACCTGCACTGACACCAAAACAAGCTGGAAATGTCACAAGCCAAATCCTCTGAGGCAAAGTGCCTTCTGCTTGTTTCACCCAGCTGCTGTAAAGTTGAATGCTATCTGGCATTTTTGTGTTTTACAGTTTAGACAACGAGGCTCCCTCTGTGCTCTATCCCAGCCCATATCTCAGGGATCTTCTGTTACATATTCATGACTTCTGGCCCAGTGCACCTCAGGCAATGCTGTTATTCAGATAGGCTCGTAATACAACATAAAGCAGACACATCTTTCTTTAATGTCTGCAATCTCTCTGTTCAAGAGGATCTCTGGTGCCTCGATAGATGGTTTAAAGTGTTTTTGTCTTTTGGTATGCATGTGTGATTCTTCACCAATCACAAATGATGAAATGAAAACGCTCCTCGTCATGCACTGCATCCACACACCAATGCACTCTGGTTTGTGTAGAAGTAGTAGAAGAATTCTGATTAATGGTTGTATATTTAATAAAGAATAGCTAAAAGATAACGTGAGTCCAGACAGGTATTATTTAGTAGTTGGCCGTGTCTGCAGATAGGGCTAGGCATTACGAATGACATCATCATCAAGATATTAGACTAAAGTATATATGGTGTGAGATTATGGATATGGTTATATGGTGATATGTCTTCAGTGTTGTCTTTTCCTGTTTTTAAAGGCTCATAAGAGTCCAGTGATGTCATTTCCTGAACACACCGGACCTTTCTACTCATTCTAATACTTTTACCCACTTATATGCACATTACTGATGACAATTGATCTTAACTCTCTTTGTCTTAGTATTTACTGAAAGTACCAATAAGTCATCTCTACGACACTGTGGCAATATCAATATCAAAGAAAGGACTACTTTGTGATATTTGATTTTGTCGCTCAGTCCCAACATTTAAGTGCTTTTGAGAAGATTTCAAAATTTTGAGATATACATCGCATATCACCATACATCCTGAAAATGTTGCGACATTATTTTAAGGCTGTATCGCCCAGCCCTATCTGCATAAATTCCAATCAAAGTTTGTAAGGCCCCAAAATAGATCAGATAGAATCCCTATATGTAGCCTAGGAGCCAAAAAAGAGGGCAGAAACATTTCGTAAAGCCTTTCGATGTGAGCACATAAATAGAATGAGGAGATCTGCATCTTTAAATCTAGTTTTTAACTCAAACTCAAAAGCAGCTGGAGGATATGGCAGGAGTTTTCAGGAGTCTATGGTATAAACTAACGTGAACTGTTTCAGGAACTGCAAGTAAGCAAGAGCTTTAGAAGCCACTAGAAAGAAATCTGCTCTTTGATGGGAGGAATCATTCCTCCTCCAATCCCCACTTCCTGTTTTCTTCTCTCTGTCCCAGACGTTCTTTGCAGAAAATCTGTGATCTAAATGAGAAGGAATATGGAACAGATAACTGTGGAGAAAGGGGGTGGGTCTTATCGACATCCCCATTACATATACTAAGCCAGCTATCTTTCCTGGGTCTCCTCGATGGAACCAGAGGCTGGGGTCTTTAAGGTCTGATTAGCACTCTATTCCTCAGGATCCTTATTGTTAGATAAAACTCTCTGTTTCTGGCTCTTTAATTAGCTTAAGCAGCTTGGCACTGCCAAAAGCACTTGTGATATTCCATTTTTCTAATCCTATTAGCACTAGCCAAAGACAGAAGAGCAGAGAGATTATCAGAGACTAGACCACCAGATTTATTCTTTTTATAGCGAATGAATACTGAAGAAAATACAGTTCGCTCTGCTAGTTAGCTAGTAGCAAGCACTAAGTGGCTAACAGAGCTGACGCTTCATGACCAGTCAGTCTGTATCTGTTCCATTTCTTCCCGTACGTAACCATTTCTAGAAGCCCCAGAGGCAGTCGGACTGGTCAGTCTGACTGGTCTCATCAGCTCTGGAGGTCAGACTCAGAGCTCAGAGAGGAGGGAGGTCACAGCCGGGTCAATCACCACAACTGTAAGTGAACCCTGGTCTCTAATGCTGAGAAGCTCTCCTGGTGTATGTGTGTGTGTGTGTGTGTGTGTGTGTGTGTGTGTGTGTGTGTGTGTGTGTGTGTGTGTGTGTGTGTGTTACAGGACAAAGCATACAATATACATTTTTATTTTCGTCAACAAATCCAATGTTAAGACTACTCATTAGCCTAACAGTCACACTCTATTTCTATTTTGTTTTCATCTAGCTTGATGTTGTTCCTTTTACATCTACATCACCCAGGCCTCTCACGGAAGCTGTATATCTGTATGCGGCTCCAGCTCTCTGAACTCTTCAGTCAACATTAAACTCTCTGAGCTTATCTGGATATCAGTCATTTCTAGCGTTTCCCCTGACTTTCTTCATCACATGCTGATGAACTGTTCCAGAAATGACCGTCTCTGAGGAAACACTACAGAAAGAAAACCAAAACAAGCAGGCCGAGTGTTGCCAGTATTATTTTGCCCTCTTGTGCTCAAAAACTCTGTCTTTTCCATGTCAGGATGCCCCAGATGGATCAGTATTAGGTCACAGACTAATTTGAGAAGGGTTTGTTCTCCAATCTACTTACATTTTTGGATGGGATTTGATTTAGTACAGTGGTTCCATCTGTTCTTAAAGTATGGAGACATTGTTAGAGCGAGTGCAAACCATCATCTGTACTGAACATGAAAGTTGCTTTCTTGACTTTGGAAACTGTTTGACCAAATAATCTCTAGTAAGTCACAACTCACTATGCTTCATTTACAGCTCTTAAACAAACCTCATGATGTAAGTCACCTATTAAATACCAAGTGGCTCAAACCAAGCAATCCGACTGGTCAACACGATTTTATACAACAAGTAGTTCCGACCAAGCAATCTGATTGGTCAACAAGAAATTTAGAAATTATTCATTACTCAAAATATTACTCCGCCAAGTCTGTGGCAACATTGTATTCATCTCCATGGCAACATTGTAACTGTCAGAGCTGGAGTAGGAAATGGCGATAAAAATAAGCATTTTCTGTTTATTTGTGCAGTATTGATTTAGTTCGAGAAATTTCGAGACCGCAATAAAATATTAATGTCAGCTCAGAGTTCACTCATCTGGGCCTAGAAAATCCTTTCCGTTGCTAGGTCGTTACTAAGGGTTGGATTATTTGCTGGAGTGATAAACTACGTTCCATTACATATAGGAGTCTACTGACGTGACTGATTTTGCTTCAGTAATTAGTCAGATCCCATGTGTTTCCATGGAAACGCGACGCACACACGCAAAAACCTTTGAATTTCAGAGCAAATTGTCCATCAACATGGATATTTTCTGATTATACATTTTATTTTTGTTGGTATTAGTTGTATAATCGCAATACTACCCTCGAGGATGTGCTTTAACGGCATTTGAGCACTTCAGTGCTGCTTGCGGACCCTGTGGTCCCTGACCGCATCACTGTCATGCTCAAATGACGTTGAAGCACACCCTCTCGGGTAATATTGCTTAAGTAAGAATGTGCTGAAATCAGCATGAAAACACACTTTACTTCTCACTGAAAACATCACTCCATAATTTCCATGGCAACACTGTAACTGCCAGAACTGGAGCAAAAGCCAGTATATCTATTGTTGGAACAGGGTGTGAATTGTTTAATGAAATTGTATTTTTGTGTTGTTGTTTTTTTTGCAGAGGCTCTGCAAGTAATTAATGTGATAAAATGAAATAAGTATTATTTTCTATCAAATCAACTTTCTTTAACTAATTAAATTATGGTGCTGCTGTAAGATTGTTGCTAGACTGCTCTGTTAATACAAGTGCTTGCCTCCATGGTGCACAGTCAGCTGGGGAAACTCAGAGTCTGAAAATATTGCCTTTGAACGGCTAAACATCGACAAATATGGACTGAGGCAGAATATTTCCTCAGAAGAAATTATGCTGCATCCACCTTCTGATGTGTCAGTGAGTAGGGTGCACGCGATATCATCTTAATAATGCATGTGAACTTCACGGTTGTAGTAACTAAATCAGTTGGTGGAAGAATATTCATATCAAGAACAGTTTCAGCAGATATCTTGGTTATAACAGGACTAAGCTAGCAAGTGTTTTGTGAGTTTTGCGTTTTGGGCCTGACTCAACAGGGACTAGAACTTGTTGATAGGCTGTGACTAAAGGTTGGCGGACTTGCTAGATCAGTAAACTAAGTTGCATTATATATAGGAGTCTACAGACATGACTGATTGTTTTCCAGTTATTAGTCAGACCCCAAATATTTCCATGGAAATTTATTTTGGAAAAGAAATGGAAAAATCCATTTTTTCTACTGTGAGAGCTAACTGCATATTAACTGATTATATCTTTAATTTTATTGGGAAAAGTTGTATAATTGCAATATTACACAATACTATATTGCTTAAATACAAATCCCAGGTGGGTAACAATTAGTAAGATGTAATGTAGGTGCTCACTACAAACTAAATTCATGAAATCATTAACAATAAACTTGCATGCTGAAGTAAACATGTATGTAACGCTGTGATGCGACCCTACTACTGAAGTTACACAGAGCAGAAACAAGAGACAGAGACCGTTCACCCTGTTACAAGACACTGTACCATCAACATGATTCTGAAGCTGTTAGAGGTCAAAAAGTTACATCATGTTGCTTTAAGAAGAAGCTAGTAGGTGAACTCAGAGTCAAGATTATTTAGTCAAACTATAATGTAATCAGTTTTGAGGATGTTCTAATCACTTAAAACAACGGTGGTGAGCTCCAGCACCAAAAACACTTTATTTACAATATCCTGAACTGATAAACAATTTCACAACTTCCTACATCTGATAAAAACCCCTACAGTTAACATACTTCCTTGTTACTCCACAGACGCTTTTATCTGAAAGCATAAGCCTATGTTTATTAGAGCACACCAAGCGATGGGTGCCATGTAGCTGAATTTATGGTTAAAATGACAAGTAAGTCATGTTCAGGTTATAACAATTGTGATATCAGACTCTCATCGGTCTCTTTCACTTAACATATCCCAGCCTGGCTGCTGAGCTAACATAAGCTAACATTATAATTCACTGGCAGAACAAGTTGCTGCTCAGCTCTGAATGGTCCAGAGGTCTCAATTAAGGTCATTAAGATGCTGAGTTTCCCAACTTGATCTCTTGGACTGCTTCATTCAGGCATCGTTTTGCTATGCACATTTACTGTGCAACAGGCAAGGGTTGTATTTCGTAGTTTAACTCACAAAATGAGTGGTGCTTTTATCATTTTTTTCGTTTTGTAAATTCACAAGTGCGGTTTTGTAGTGACGCAGCATTTCAAGTTTATAGGAGGTCACTGTCTCTGGCTCCGACCCAGCACATGCTTGTTCTAAACATCCTGCTTCACATTCTGAGCAGTAAACAAAACTACACGTAGCAGCTGTTGGCTTCCCAACACTTTGAGGTTTAACTCTATGTCTTGTTGGACCACATGAGTAATTGGAAATGAGGATTACTCATTAGGTTTGACCACATTATCCACAGGGATTTATCAAGGCTGCTCTCAGTGTTAAACACTGCCTGTTTTCCTGTGTACACAGTGAATTGCAGCATATGCATCATGCATCTACACAAACAGATGACAATATGTTTACCGATTGTACAGATACATAATTTTTTTTCTCAGACAAATGTTACTTGCAAATAGCAGAGCAGATAGCGAAACTGCTACGTGTACAAGAAGTTGGATGCTACTTGCTTTCAGGGCCACCAAACAGGCAGCTGTAGAGCTGTCAAATCATTTGTCAATCAAATTCCAATTAGGACTTATTGTTCTTCTACAGGGCTCAAAGCAGAAGGAATAATTTATAAAAAATGACATTGCACCCCATTGGAGTTTAGAACTGGGTTCTTAGCGGGGGGCTTTTAATTTGAAAGTAGCGACCGTTCCTAGCTAGCCGCTACAACAAAAAGCTAACAGTGAAGACAGCTTCAGAGACCGAGGAGTCGCTGCATCTCCTGGATCTCAGCAGCTGTCCAGTTGCTCATATTGACGTCCGTGGATGAAGTGATGGACTGACTGCAGTGATCAGCTCTTTCCTGGTTTTAAAACTCCTCAGCTGTGGGGCGCACAACAGTGCAGGTCATCCACACCTCTGCCATCTCACGCAATTTCCGGCATAACGACGTCTCAGATTTCGATCGGAATGGAGCTAGATAAAAGTGTACCTTCCGAGGTGGCAAATTGGCGGACCAGGACAGACCCCCAATTTACTGGCTTCTGTCTAAATCCGCGGACCGAGCCGCAAAAAATGGTCAAATTGGCGGCTTGCTGCCCAGTATATAAGCGGCTATTAACTGTGCAAACAAGGGCAGCCATGCACTGCAGCACAATGTCAAACAGAAGTGCAAAAAACGAGGGTGCAGGTCATAACATCCACACACAGTGTAGCCAGCACCTTCCTTCCAAGCAGAGAGACAGCAACTTTTTCAAAACCCATATTCATCTAGTCAAAACACACTCTTTAAGGGCTTGCTTTTTTCATTCTGCAGCAGATTGCGCTATTAAAGTTGTGCTGTTGAGCATTTCATGGAGGAAGTTCTCATTTCTAATACAGCATAATGTGACCATAGATGTTACCTTTTGTCTTAAGTTTGCCTTTGTGTGATTACATCATTGGAATCAGTTTATTTAAAAATCACATTATCTTATACAAACTGTATTGTTTTGATGCCATAATTTACCTTAACACACTATGCACTGTATCAATTTTTGAATCGAGAATCGGTTGAATCGAGAATCGGTTTTGAATCGAATTGTGACCCTAAGAATCAGAATTGAATCGAATCGAATCGTGAGACACCCAAAGATTCACATCCCTATAAATAAGCCTTTTAATGTAGCAGTCTTTTCTTACCTGCCTTGCCTGTTACAACCCCAGAGGTCTTATCATGAAATCATTTGCTACACAGTACAATGTACAGTTGATGGGAATGTTTTAAGGCCGGCTCCACCCGGGTTCCTGTGGGCTCTCTTCTCTGCACTTTCAGCCAGACTGCCAGCATCCCATCTCTTTGTCAAATGTATTTTAGACAAAAACGTTTATAATGGCTGTAAACACTTTGTTGCTGGTGGCTCTTGGGAGCTGGGAAGAGGAGAGTCTCCTTTTCATGTTGCGCCAGGGTTCATCCCAGGTCCTGGTCATAACAACTGGGGGCTCGTCCAGGATTGAATTTCCCTGAGGTTATGTAAATGTGTGAAAGTTTTGTGCATCTAGTGGCCCTTGTGTTTGTGCAGTGGTCATCTCTTAGTTAGATCATTATTTGTTGTTGTGTGTTGTGTTTTTGGTTTTGGCAAGTTAATAAGCTTGTCATTTGGTGGTTTTGCCTTTCTTATTTTTGGTGGTAATCCTGAGTGGGGGACAAGCCTCAGTGTATAGCAGCGATACACTAAGTTGAGCGTTTAAAGTCCCTTAGAGTTCAGCAAGTCACTGAAGACCAGTAAGTTACCATCTGGGTAGGCTGTAAGGGGTTGGGTGTCACACTTTACACAACAACTTGGTTTGCGTATTATGACTAATCTTTTGTTTTCACTCACTTAGATGTGTAGCTGTAATAGGTACTTTTACACAGTGATTTGTGGTTTTTGACCTTTGGTAGTGGTAACTGCACAAACAGTTGTTGGGTCAGTTGTTGGTAGCAGCTCAGGTGTAAACTGGAAACATCTGTGTATAGTGGGGACTACAGAGTGGATGCTGTAGTCTAATTCTAGTGTGGTTACGTGTGTGTTGCTGCTTTTGTGTATTTATATTACAGCTAATTAGTTTAGTGTTGGAGGATGGAGTCACTACACAGATCACTGGGTGTTTCAGTGGTGGTTGTGGCTTCCAGTTCGTCTGGTCAATTTTCGTTCCTGGCTTCCCAAATCCATTACAGTAACTTTTGTGTATTTGGAGACCACAAGGTGTGTATTTTGTGCTGTGGTCTTGGCGGTTCACTTGTGTCGGGTTTTTGAATGCTGCCGTTAGAATGCGGCAGCTATTATGTAGTTTAACTACCTGTGACCCGTTTGGTTCGAGGCCCTTTGTGTTGGTCACCTAAAGTTTACATCCACTTGTAAGATAAATGTACAGTATATCATGACAGTCTTCAGTTCCAATGATTTCTACATGTCTCTTTTTTTAACGGAATGAGTGGAACACATACTACTTTGTCACAAAAACATTCATGAAGTTCGGTTCAATAAGGAATTTATTATAGGTCTTCTGACAATGTGTCCAAAACTGCTGGCTCATAAATATACATACAGAAACTTAACGATCAGTTTTGGTGATCATAGAAAGTTGTGTGAATCAAATGTTATTTGTAGCATGGCCTCTCGACTTCTTCTGAGTGATTCTGATTGACGACACCTGGTGTTTGATACATCCACTAGACTCAGTCACAAATACTACAATGGGCTGAGCTCAGCATTGATCTGAAAGAGCACATTATTGATTTGAACAAGTCAGGAGAGTCACTTGGAGCCATTTCAAAGAAGTTACATGTCCCAAGATCAACTGTACAAACAAAGCTGTACACGGCCTCGCCCCGTTGTACATGTCTGATCTCATTAAACTATATATGCCACCTTGTGTATCACGCTCTTAGATTCAGGGCTCCTGATGTTTCCAACGCTTAAAAGAAGTCAGAACCTCCAAACTGACATCAGGCAATCCGGCTCTATTGACACCTTTAAATCTAAACTTTTAGCACCTCTAATTCTATTAACTTAGTAAAATGAACCATCTGATATCAATTATCAGATCAGACAAATCCTTCACAACCGACGTCTCCTTGCAATCAACTGTTATTGAAAATCTGCAGCTACAGGCTGCCGGCAGCCCACGCTGAAGCCGACATGTGACGCTGAGGACGGCAAATGTGTCCCAGGCAGCCTGTGGAACAAGGGAGGAGATGAGATCCAAACCATATTCACCATCTGCTCCGTTGTCTGTTTGTCTGCTGCCTAACTGAGGCTTCCACTACACAAACACTGGAGACAACAATGACAAACATACAGCGCTTCACGTTTCCGCCAGCCAAATATTGATCCAACGTCTGTTATACTCCGCACATTATGCTGAGGTGAGAAACCGACTGCTCACTACATTGCTTAACTATGCTGTAATTCAATAGAGGCTTTTAAATACTGTATGTATGCAGGTGCACAGCAGGAACAGTTGGAGATGTATACTGTCAGTTCCTACGTCACATTTCTGTTTATTGGTGCCTGTAACAGTTTAAATAAAGACCTCTTGTGGGAAATGATACATCTTTTAATGTCCTCCAAATTACACAACCTTTACTTTGAAGGTTTTATTATTTACAGTGCAGTCCCGTGCTTGTACTGGGACTCTCTCTTCTTACATTAAAGCTTTCACAAACAGAAAAGGCCCCACTTGAACAAGCTCCCTCTGTCAGTAACAGTGAATGCTATTCAGCCCTTTCAGCTATTCTCACGGTAAATTAGGGGGTCTTTTTTTTAAGTTCTGATTAGAGGATCTTAAAAACGTCGTCAGTACACATCAGTATATCCCACCCACATTTAAATCCTGGATTTCTGAAAAGTTAAAGTTCAGTTGAGGGATATATTTCAAAAGCATTCCCAAACAAAAATAAATAATCCTTGAATTGGAATAATGAGTCATGATGGACAACAAACTCCTTTGTAAATGTCATATACAATATATAAAGAGAAAAATGTGTAAATGTATTGGTGTTTTGAAAGAGCAAAGAACAGTTTGGATTTTTGCTTCTCTTCATATTTCTTTACCGTTTGCGTATTCATCCATATTTTGGTTTCTGCACAGAGGTGTGGGCCAACAGGTAAAAGACCTACTCTAAAACTTTGTATTTATCAGAGAAAAGAGCATGAAGCCTGTAGATAAAGTGAATATATGAGAACCAACTGACAGACTGATAATCAAATCACATGTGTATAAATGTAAAGATTTAGTTGAATGAAAATATTATTAGCCATGTATCAAGTCAGAAACAGACCATCAGTTGAAAATCTAAACTTGTTAATATTAAGATCAACTGTAGAGAATGATCTAAGTAAATGTAATTTCAAAAGTCAGACTTCACGTACCACACTGAAGCAGATTGTATTTCAGTATATGAAGTGAAACTGTGGAATTCTCTGGACAGTGACCTAAAATACTGCTCTCATATTATTCAATTTAAAAGAATGTATAAAGAAAAAATAATGCAACATTATACACTTACTGAGCAACATTAATGTTAAGATGATTGTTATTGTTGTTATTGTATGGGAGAATGTACAGTATGTATGAATTTTTCAATGATTTGTGAAAAGAGAAAAGTTGGTGGTTGGTCTTGTACACTTCTTTGGAAATTATACACTGAAATGAGCAAAAAAAAGCCAAATATGTATAAATCAATGACAGAAAATGTTTCTGCAAACACGTCTATGTAACTACACCTCCACAAAGAGGATGTGAAATAACTGTTTGGGACAAAACTCATATTGTACTTCTACAACTGACAATGATACAAAAATGGTGGTTAATTGTTTTAGCTCAATTTTTACCTCTCACAAAGGCGTTCACCATTAGGTCATAAAAGTTCTATGTGCTAGAAAACCCTTCCAAATGGCAGGTTTTGTGATCAAAGACAACAAACAAAGTAAGATACTTCTCCCTATCAAGTTCAGTATGACAAGATAATGATCCAAACATGTTCAAGCACTCTTACCCTTGTGGTGGTAGCGAACATGTACTTTTCTCGGAGCTGGAAGCTGTCGACCTGCTCCAGGATCACCCTGCGGTTGTGTTCACTCTGGAAGAAGTCGGTGCTGCTGAGGATGGTGGAGACACCCTGTGGCTCGTGTCTCTGGACCAGCACTGTGGTGGTGGGGTCATAGGGCTCCACTCCCCTGAGATGGGGTAGATGGGAGTGAGAGGAAAGAAACAGAGGTGACAGATGGTGGATTGGAGGGAAGGAAGTTCAGAAGGATGGAAAAAGCAAGGTCAGATGAAGGAGGAGGATGGAGAACACAAGAACCATTCGGTTAACCAGTTTTCCTGAGACAACATGCATGCATTTATATGAAGGTCCAAACATAAGTCATTTTTGCTTTCTTGCAAGTTGATAATAAAATCCCATCACTTCCCAAACACTGGTTTTTTAGTGGTTACTTAATGAAGTACCAGTAGGCCGACAAAAAATGTCAACATTCCCTCCTCCACCCGACCCATCCACTGAGACCTTCCTGACCCCTCTATCTCCATTGGCCGACGTTTTATGTCTCATAGTCAAAATGATTCTCTATGACTGTCTCAATGCATGATGATCATTGATTCTCATTTGCAGTTGAGGTCTCTATATTGAGACAACAATTCCATACCATCATTTAGTATTTCAGATAAATCAAACTGTGATGTGATACCAAATCATGTTACTGTTTCAAGAAACTGATCATATCTAAATTGATTCCAATGAAATTGTAATAAAAAACTGATGTAGTTGTTTGTTTGACACGTTGTGAGTTAATAAGCAATGACAGCATCCTCCAGTTTGTGCCAGCACAGCTAGGCTTGGCAATATATCAATATTATAGTGTTATATCATGATTTGATATCAGTGATGTATTTTCCTGGTTTTAAAGGCTACATTATAGTGAAGTGATGTCATTTTCTGAACTTACCAGACCATTCTACTTGTTTTAATATTTGACTTTTTCCACTTGGCCATTATATCCTTATTCCAACATACAGTATATTGTGTTTTTGATTACAGCCTAAACATATTCCTAAAATATCTTATGTCCGTACTGCCCAGCCCTACAGCAGTGTCAAGACAGCTTGCAATTTGTCAAAAGTTGTTCACTTTTTACATCGCCCCCCTGAAGGGAAGAGTTCATGAGCACAGTGTGAATTAAATACAGACCACTCATTCATTTAAAAAAGACCAGAGTGACAGCACAGCAGGAGGGTCAGTTTTACTGCACAGAGGTTGAACATGGCTCAATTTTTGCAACGCTCTGCCTTGTGAAGGAGAGGGGGTATTTTCCAGACATATATGTCCCATTCATTCCTCCAGTTGGACATTTTCCGTGACTCACAGTGGAGGGACTACTACAACTTGGATCAACATGACACTCAGACTTCTAAATCATTCATACTGATGATTTAACAGGCAGTTAACAACTTCCACAGCTTCCATGTTCTGGATTGTTATACAATCTTGGAGAGCTCTATGCATTTCTGTAAAGTTACACTGAGGATATTGTTTGTTATTGATGAAAGACAGAATGGGGATAAATCACTTCTGGAACCCGTAGCCCCTCCCACTTTGTGAGTCTACTAGCCAATCAAATGTGTAAAATCTACTGTTTACCTCTCCCTCACTCTCCTACCGCTGCAGTTTCTATGGATCCTTCGAGGCTGTTCTGCTCCCTCAACCCATCTGTGCCAAAGGGATTTGACCCAGCCTTCTGATGGACTAAAATGGCCCAGCTGTTAAGCTTCAAAGTCAAAACTAGTCAAAAACATGTGATGTTCGTGATACTTCGCCAGGCCCACACAGTGGCTCAGTGGTTAGCACTGTCACCTCACAGCAAGGTTCAGGGTTTGAATCACACCCCTGTTCCTTCTGTGAGGTGTTCGCATGCATCTGCTGTGGTCTTGTTAGTTTTCTAATTGTCCTGTTTTTTGTGAGCTTAAGACTCCAAAGTACACACTGATGCAAATATCTTAGGATACAGCATATGCTGCTATCCAGGGTGTTTTCCTTTAGATGTTGCATTTACAAGATCGTTCCAGCATGGAGAACTTACATGAACATCTTCAGAGGAGTGAGAAGCATGAACTGATTCTGCTTTGGAAGGCAGCTTTACCACCTTGAATAACGGAATTGTTCTGGCTTTCACAAAGCTGTTGCAAAGGCTTTTGAAAGAGAATCCTTGTCATCTTTTTTTTGCAATGAAAAAATCGCAAATTTGCAAGACAATAATAAATGTCAGCACAAAATACAGACCATCAGCATGTTCAAACTGAAAATAACTGTCCATGTGTCAACCTTGAAAAACAGCGTGGTCAAACTATTTGTGGCCACAAGTGTACAGCAAGAGTGCTGTGAAACTGAGGCACGGAGAGTCAGCCAGAATGAATGAAGGAGGTTCACTGGGTCTTATCGTCTGCCTTCCAAATCAGTGTGTTTTCCTCCGGAGTCTCGAGAGCTAAACAGAGGGAGCAGTGTCTCAGCCCAGCTCTGCCTCTGTGGCATTCTTTCAAAGGTCCCTGTTCAACTGATGGACACTGTCTGGCCTCAGAGTGCATGGAAGGCTATTCGCAGTCTGTCTCTGTCCCTTCCTTTGAATTAAACTCAGCCCATTCTAAACACTTCCTCAACACCCATCTTTCCTTTTATGGCAGTTTCTAATTTTCTGCCAGTTGGGTTTGTCAATCAATTCAGGTTTCTCTTCAATGTTTTGAAGAAAAATCGCTGCTTTATTAGAATGAACTGCCAAAAGCCACAACTTTTTGAATAGATTTGATTCTTTTTAAGCCAAACATTCATGGCTTACATTTACAATGAAAGAAACCCACAATGAAACAACCCATCAGATCCAGTATGAATTAAATATCTATAGTTGTCAAAGAAGTCAAAAAGGTGTCACTGCTTGAAGAAATCAAGTTTGGTTTAACAAATAAGTCATACTAATTGTTTTGAATGGAAATACCTTCATCCTAAATTAAATTCACTTTGGAATTAACATTAATTGCTTCATTGGTACCTTCACTGCCTCACTGTAGTGAGAACTTAATGTGAAAAGCTACAAGTGGGGTGTAATGATCCTTCAATCCAGATTAATTCATCAATTCACTGATCAGCCATCTAATGATCAATTTGAAGTGAACATGTTTTCCAGGTCATCATTTTTCAAGATATGCCTGTATTTTGAAAGTCCCCTGGCAGGTCCTCCTTCCCAAACATGCAAACAGTGCTAGCAGCAAGCAGATAAGCAGCTGAAAACAACATGCTGAGGACATTAACTGCATATCATGATGAAACTGTTATTCACACCCCGAGTGAAAGCAGTTACATTTTACAAAGTGAGCAAGTAGCCTTACTTTTATGCATATTTTCCACACATTTCCTGAAAGTAGTTGAAAGCAGTGTAAAGCGGGTAGTACTACCTCAACCTTCATCGCTTCAAATTTTAAATTTGATGGTAGTGTGTCAAAAATGTTTGGAATTGTGTTGGATTCAACTTTTTTTCCATCCTTGCCAGGTATAAATGACATCAACAGAGTATGTAGTATAGTTGTGAAAAAATAGAAAGTACCAGATCAATAAATCAAACGCACCCCTTCAAAGTGTTGTGTGTTAAGGAAGTAAGTGCTTTTACAGAACATCCCATAAGTGGCACACAGCTTGTATGACCTGTTGAACAGAACAGCATGTAACATCACAGTTTATTCTGTCTGACATTGTACTTGGGAGATTTTTGCAGGACAACGACTGCCTGCCAAACCCCCACAACACTCAATACCAGACAGTCAGCTGCTGCAGTGTTGATGTAAGCTAGCGGTAACTACCAGTAGTTATGGAAAAGCGTGGACCAAAAACACCACACGGACGAAGAGAAGCATTTCAGAACCATTTAGACGCGATTAATAAAGAAACTACATGTTGTTTAAGCTGACATGATGCTTAAACAACATCACCCCTGGTCTCAGCTGGTTTGATCTCATATGGCCTACTGTATTTAAACAAAATGTACGTCAGAGCAGATCATCACAGACTGACATTTCCCCCACATCTTACAGTAATTTGATACAGCCCGGACATAGTGAAAATGTCGTTATGTTTAACATGTCAATTGATCCGTTTTAAGGGTGGAAAAAGCCTTCACTAAGCACTATTGAACTTGCAAAGGCACATCTGCGAGCAGTGGCATTTTGTCGTTCCTTTCACATGTGTTTTCTTGTTAACCTTCCCCCTCTGGCCAATCTTTTTTTTTTTCACTTTCCCTTTGTTTTCTTCAATGTATTGAAAAAAACCTCTGTCTGCAGGATTTGTATCATTGTCTGTAATCCATATGGAGAAAGGGATTGCACTTCTCATTGTATACACAGAGGATTTTACCACTCAGTCTGTCTCCTAGCAGTGAGATCAGAGGATTAGGAGTCGGCTGGGAGACCAACCCATCAGATTGGGTTGGTTTTAAACGCATCCAGCAGCAGGCTGACAGTCATGCTTGAGTCTCTCTGGCTTTCGACGCCTTCAGACCTATCTGCTGCACAACAGTAGCGCCCTTTGCTAAAGCCAGAACAAACAGGATTAGCCCCAAATTGGATGGACCCACAGGGGGGGAGAGTTTAAGATCAATCTTTATTTGTGCTGCCTTTGTCCTCAGATAATTTCTAGTTTCTCTTGGCCAGTGTACCACTGCAGTGGTGTAGATTTAACAGACTCAAACAGATCTTACTGGCTGACCACTAAATACCATAAATAATTAAATTATCAAGAAATCTATGAATATCGAATGACAAAATTTAGAATTCCATGAAGTGATTACTCTTCAGCAACAGTAGCTACAAAGAGTACTTTGCAGATTATGAAGAACACTTGAAGAACAGAGTTATTAGAGTTCTGTTTCCATGCTAACGTGCGGGCATGCCTTGTAGACTGGATGTGATCAAATGTATTCAGACTAAACACAGATGACATACTGCATAATGAGTCAATTTACAGACAGGAGTGGACCCCAACTGGCTCTGCATAGCATGTACTGAGGGAAGATGTGGCCATACAAGTTTCAATTTGGGCAAAAATTCAAGAAAATACATGATTTGAGTGCACAGATATAATAATGAAAATAATAATAATAATAATATTAATATTAATAATAATAATCATAATCATAATCATAATAATTAAATAAAAGTATACTGGAGACAGATGGACATAATTTGAGTTTTCTTGTAAGATGGGAGACCTATAGATAGTTTGTTACACAGAACCCTCTGAGAAGTCGTACTTGGCAAATGGAAAAGGGCAGGCACTTTCAAAAACACTCGGCAGGTGACTGGGTTAACCATCCATCAGCTATCTATCAAGGGCTGACTTCAACCAATCAGGTCAATGAACCACATGATGTTGCAGGAGCGAAAAACAAAAACCCATAAAGAATGAAGCCTTCACTGCTGTTCTTTGTGCTACTTTAAATGAACAACAGATGCAACAGCAGCAGATACGCTAACCACTACCATTGTTGTTTGCCATGTTCGTCACCCCCATGGTCTTCACACCTAAACCACACCCATAACTGCTATTAGTTTCTCATGGAATGCCGACTGGTCTGAACTATTGTGGTTAAGACACAAGTGCATAACTTGAAGCCTGGCAAGATGGATTCTTGCATGATCTCATGATGTTGCAAATCCTGTGAGATGCTAAATGTAGCATAACAGAAGCACAAGTAGAGAAGAGTCAGAAAGTCACACAACTAAAGGTGCGCTCCTTTTACTGGCAGTGGGTTGACCGAACTGGAAATGACTTCACACCCGAATCGACTGTGTTCCAGTACAAGTTGGAAAAACTTCTAGTCAGGTTAGCAGTATTAGTAGTATCAGTATTACCAGTTGACAACAATGCGCATATGCGCCGAACAGCAGCTCAGAGTATGCGGCCTTCTTGGAGGTCCTGACTGGGGCCCTGCAAGAGACCCCAGTGGGGGACTCCTTGGTCTTACTGGGGGACTTCAATGCGCACGTCGGCAATGACGGAGATACCTGGAGGGGCGTGATTGGGAGGAACGGCCTCCCCGATCTGAACCCGAGCGGTGTTCTATTATTAGACTTCTGTGCCAATCACAGTCTGTCTATAATGAACACCATGTTCGAACACAAGGATGCTAATAAGTGTACGTGGTACCAGAGCACCCTAGGTCGAAGGTCAATGATCGATTTTGTGATCGTATCATCTGATCTTCGACCGTGTGTTTTGGACACTCGGGTGAAGAGAGGGGCAGAGCTGTCAACTGATCACCACCTGGTGGGTGAAGTCACCACCTGGTGGTGAGTTGGGTTCGGTGGCAGGGGAAATTCCTGGACAGACCTGGTAAGCCCAAACGAGTAGTGCGGGTAAGCTGGGAACGTCTGGGGGAGGCCCCTGTCCGAGAAACCTTCAACTCTCATCTCCGAAGGAGCTTTTCTAGCATCCCTGTGGAGGCTGGGGATATCGAACCTGAATGGACGATGTTCAAGGCTTCCATTGTTGAAGCTGCAGCTGCGTCCTATGGCCATAGGGTCTTAGGTGCCTCAAGGGGCGGCAACCCTCGGACACCGTGGTGGACACCGGTGGTCAGGGAAGCCGTCCGACTGAAGAAGGAGTCCTTCAGGGACATGTTGTCCCGGGGGACTTCTGAGGCAGTTTTGGGGTACCGACGGGCGGGTGTGGGAGGAGATCGGCGAGGCCATGGAGAAGGACTTTCGGGCGGCGCCAAAGCGCTTTTGGAAAACTGTCCGCCACCTCAGGAGGGGGAAACGGGGAACCATCCAAACTGTGTACAGCAA